>JXSR01S001139.1:57066-76595 GCA_000969725.1 Ophiothrix spiculata | reverse complement strand
AAAAAAAAAAAAAAGTTTTTAAAGTAATGCCAAAAATAGGTCAAAAAATGTTTTAAAAAATCGCGCCGCTGCCACCAAAATAACACTTTTGGCCCAATTTTGGCAATTTTCCAAAAAAAAAGAAGATAAAAATCAAAAATTTGAGAAAAGCCTTGCTAGACTTTTGTTTCTTTATTCCAAAATACAAAAAAGTTCAAAATTTCACGAATGCAAATTTTAGTTATGCTTTCCAGCAATTTTTGGGGCAACAAATACGTTTTTTGGAATTTTTTGCCAACAATACGTTCAGGGTAAAAATTCACTTCTAAAATGTATACTTGTTTATGCAATTAGTTTGAGAGTTAGAGTACAAAAACTGTTTATGCCAGTTGAAGGTCTACCCCACCCTTAAGTGGTACCCCCACAAAATAACCGCAATGGATATAAAAAGAATTACGAAAGAATGTCTGGTGTCGCTTTTATTTTGCGGTTTGGTGCAATAATCGGCGATCAGCCGTTAGCCTCCCCCCCCCCCTCCATATGCGGTGGTCAAAACATGAGTTTACTATCATACATTCATACAATCAAACGACAATCAAAGCTGACACTTATTTGCATTTTTTTCGACAGTTTCAATTATGGCTTTCAACGATGGCCTTTACTCTTGTGTTTGGTGGTATGTTTACCAAAATGTGGCGAGTTTATAGTATTGTAATTACCAACAAAACAAAGCGAAAGGTAAGGCCGAATTCCAGGGACATAACCAAGATTATCTGTAAAACTACTTTTCTAACGCAAAACACTAAAATTTACACTACCATTTTCTTTTTAAAGAAATGTGGAAGGCAATCAGAACATGCACATATCGTTTTTAGACACCCTGTAAAAGAATGTGGAAATTAAACAGAGAATGCATATAATCATTTAATTATCTTTTCTGTTACCTTTGTTTTGTTGTTTTAATCTGATTATGTCATTATCAAAAGATGTTCCAAAACGATAACATCATGTCATAAACAAATTTCATGTAAAATATGTAAAATGTTCGTGCATAAAAAATGTACTAAATTAAAACCACGTTTATTAAAGACAATGTGTCCAAATGAATGGATGTGTTCAAAATGTAAAACAGATGAAATGAATGATTCCATTGATATTAATAATGATATAAAAAAAACCTGAATGCCAATATCAACTTGCAAGAAATTGACTTCGAAAAATATGACAAAATATTGTTTAATCCATTAAGATATGAAAACATGGCAAAAACAAATTATGAAAATGCCCTGAAAATTCTCATATTGATTGTTCATATGTTTATATTGACATGCTTAATGCAAATAGCAACTTTGATTTCACACTATTGAATCTTAATATCAGAAGTCTAAGTAGGTATTTTGACAAATTAAAAGAATGTTTAAAAGCTGTAAAAACAAATGTTCGGTCATTGGCCTTACAGAAACTCAACTAAAAGATAAACCATTTGATTATCTGCAACTACCGGGATATACTCTAGAACATGTAAACAGAGTTGGTCGCAATTCGGGAGGTGTCTGCTTATACATAAGTAATGACATAAAGTACAAAATAAAGAAAGAACTATGTGCAGCAGATAATAACTATGAATCTTGATTTATCGAAATAGAACAAAATAAAGAAAGAAATATTATTGTTGGAGTGATATATATATAGATCACATGAATCAATTGACAATTTCAATTCGGATATGCAAACTTTATTGCAATCTCTTAGCAAAGAAAACAAGGATTGCTTTTTATTAGGTGACTATAATATAGACCTACTCAAGGATGAATTTCATAGACCGACGAGCGATTTCCTAGAAACGCCAACAATCATAAAACCCACTCGTATAACCGAAACAACAGAAACAATAATTGACAATATATTAACTAATTCAAGTGATGATATCATAAAGACCAACATTTTAGTAACCGACATAACAGATCATTAATACTTTATCAATAAATTCATAATCTAAAGAAACATAGGAATGTAAGAAACAAATATATGTATAAAAGAATTCATAGCGACGTCAACATAATTTAATTATTTTTTTAAAAAATAAGTTTACAAAAGTAGATTGGAATTATGATATTCTTTATGGGAATGATGCAAATATAGACTACACCAAGTTTACTAAGAAATTAAATTAAATATATGATGAATGTATTCCACTTAAAACGATATATATCTGTGGATTACAAACAGAATTTTGAAAAGTATTAACAATAAGAATACATTATATAAGAAATACTTAAGTAATCCAACAGAGGAGAGAAACTAAATTAAATAATTTAATTAGAAAGTGCAAACGAGAATATTATTACAAGAAGTTTGAAAATACTATATAAAATAAGCATCAGGAAAACATGGACAACCATAAATGACCTGATCAGGAAAAGAAAATCTGATCGACAACCGTGCATTTTCAAAACAGACACTGATGAACAGGTTACAGAACCAAAACAAATGCAGATTCATTTAACGATATTTTGTGAATATTGGCCCACAACTTGCTTCAAAAAGCAGTCACCCAGGTAAACATTACTTTGAATATTCTAAAATCCCAAATAAAAAATATTCATGAAACCCATTGTTGCTGAAGATGTTTTAAAAATAATAAGTAAATTTGATCAAAACAAAAGTCCAGGTTATTGGTAATTTCATTATAAAAAGCTTGCAATTGTATTATCCGAATCGTTAACTCGTATCTCTTTCAACTGGAGTTGCACCAGATAAATTAAAATGGCAAACGATATACCAACTTACAAGAAAGAAGATGCGGAATTATTTTAAAATACCGTCCTGCTTAAAGGAACTGGCCTAGATCCTGTCCGCTGATTTTCTGACTATATATGTATCGATAGTACATGATTATACTAACATATCCTACCAGTAGCTTCCGCTGAATTTGTGTAACAGAGGAAAAAATGAAATTATTTACCAGCTGTATTTTTTGTCGCTGGCGACAAAAAATGGTTGAAAAAGTGTTTCTAGTTTCAAATCTTAAAAAGATCTTGTTTCTACACCTGTGATGGGTAAACAAAATTATTTTTGATAAAATTGTTTCTCTTTTGATATGTGTTAACTTATCTCCAAGAGCTTCATTTGATCTTTTATCAGGTAAATCCATCTAAGGTACAAATTTAGGATTAAGAAAATACTGGATAGTCGCACCACCATCACATATAGATATATTGCAAATCAATTCGCTGTCAATTTGAGCCATTTCTGTGTAGATTTCTGTACTTTTTTGGATTTTACTACACTTTTAAGCTTTATTTAAAGCATTTCCATAAGTTTTTAATTCTAAGTGGAATCTAGGCTAGTCCTTTTAAGTCTTGCCATGTTTTTCCAAAGACTGTATGGAATTTATTGATAAAAACAATATCTTAAATGATAAACAATTTGGATATCGTCCAGAACACTCAACATATATGGCAATCATAGAATTAGTGGATAAAATAACTAATGCAGTTGAAAAAATGAGAGTTTACTCCTAGATCTGTCAAAGACCTTTGACACTATAAATCATGATATTTTTACACAAATTAGCACACTATGGTATTGCACTAACATGATTTAGAAACTATTTAGAAAACAGAAAACAGTTTGTAAGATAGCTTAAGATATGAAATGCACGACTCTGCTCCAAACAATATCAGTTGTGGTGTTCCTCAAGGCTCGATTCTAGGACAACTTTTATTTATATTATATGTTAATGATATTGTAAACACGACTTCCAAGCTTGAACTTATTCTATTTGCAGATGATACAACACTTTTGTTCTCGGATCCGGATGTTACTTCAAAAATTGAGTTAATTAATATGATCTTGCTGAAATATGCAATTGGTTTAAAGCAAATAGGTTGTCAATCAACGTTTGTGTTAAACCTAAAAGTAATTTGTTAAAGTAAAACGAATTATATGGTGTTAGGCACTCGTTTCAATACATCAAAATATAATACAAACACAGACTATGAAAACATTATTTGAATATCACCCTCGATGGTGTATCATTTCATAGAGTAAGTTCAACCAAGTTTTTAGATGTTGTTATAGATGAAAATTTAACCTGGAAATCCCATATTGATGCAATATCAAAAACTATTGCACGAAATGCCGGAAAGACGACCAAATTGAAACATTTTGTTCCTGAAAATATATTGAATTCCTGATATTGTACACTGATAATACCCTATATAAATTATGGTGCTCTATTATAGGGAAACACATACAAAAGTTACTTAGATGAAATTGTAAAGCTTCAAAAATGGGCAAACAGAACAGTGACGAAAAGCCATTATAGAAGTCATACTGGACCTCTTTTCTTAAAATATAATCGCTCAATGTGTATGATACATACAATCTAAATCTTGGTATATTTATGTATAAACATCAAACAATCTACACCCAAAAATATTTCCAACTTATTTTACTAAACATGCTATGCCTCCCAGATGTGGCAATTCATATAAGGTAAAAAGAATAGGCGAAAGGGAAACGAGTGTTGCAAATTCTAAAACTTCTCTCCTATTTCTTTCTTGTCTGTAGGTGATAAAGGATACTCATCTGTTTTTGATCATTGGATTATTATTACTGATAGATGTCATTATACTCACAGTGCATGAGATCTTCGATCCCTACCAGATCGAAGAAGTCGATACGCTACTACCACAGGTAACGTTCATTCTGCCATTAGGGCTCACACATCACCGTAGCTCGATGTAGCGTTGTGTCTCTTCTGTCAAACCCTACGGCGTTTTCAGAAATGGTTTTTGCTCTGTAACTCAGCTACGGATATACATGTATAAGCGGATTTAGCGGATTTGCATAATTAACATGATGGTGGGGTCATTTTGGGACCAGAATGTGTAATTTTGGCCCTAAGGTCCAAAAATCATGTTTTTGGACCGTTTATCTTAAAAACTCAATTCTGACTGTTTGTACATGAAGCAAATAGTTGAATCTCAGATATACTAAACGTAATTGATAAACTCAATCCAATCAAAAGTGCTGGACACGATGGTATATTGGTATTAAAAGCTCTGTGTGAATGAGCTTAATCATATAACTTATTTTGTTCAATTATCAAATAAATGATACTAAACTGGGCTCCTTGGTGGTGTCTGGCAATGGACTCACATTAGGGATATTCTTAAATATTTATGAAAAGAGCCCAGGACCTTAAACTCCGGCAAACTGTGAACTTTGTATCTACATCCCGATCTACATAAGCCTTTATGATATTTTTTCAGACTACCGAACATCTTCAAAATTTTGAACAACATATAGAAAAACAAGTCACTTGCCAGTCACAAAACAATCTAATATGGACGATGACTATTATTCTCTATAAGGCATTTGTGATGATCTTCGGTGTGTTTCTTACGTGGCAAACGAGGTTAGTTCAAACGATAGGCCAAATTCATAAAAACAGCAATTGCTTGTAACAAATGTTAAGAAAAAGAAAAGGCTATGCTAGAAAAAGATTTAGCTTCATCAATTGCTTAAAAGCATATTCGCAACCTTTTGCTTGGACTTATACCTTTTTCTGTCTGGAATCAACCCAGATAAGCAAAAGCTACCATGCCAGCAATAGCCAGGCTAGTATTTGCTTACATGAAGTAAGAAATTGCTTTTTCTCCCGCTTGGTAATTTTCAGGTACAAACAGTACAGCAAGTCACCCTATATTTTCTGTATTATTTTGTTCGACAAACAGCATGATTTGTAAATCTAAAATTACACAGCTTTTGTATACTTCAGTGTGTTTTCTTACGCAGCACAAATATAGCCACAAAGTGAATGTATCAAGTGATAAGCTCCTCATATAGGATCTTACTTAAATGTAAGTAATTGCTACATGTTGTAAGCAAAAGTTAGCTTTTTGAATAAAAATGTAAGCAATAACTTACCAGACGAGCAATTGCTTGAAAGGGGTTGGAAATAGCTTTTGCGGCCTTAAAAGGGCTTTTTCTTGCAAGTCCATGCTAGGTTTCAAGATGAAAAGGCTATTGAAATAGCAATTGCTACTTTTACAAATTTGGCCTATTATCAACGAATTTCTCAACAGATCTACCCTTTGTCACACCCTCCTCCTCCCCCAGGGTCTCCTCTCCTCGTCATTCCTGCTCAAAATCATCATCATCCTCTATACAGGGTTGTGACAAAGTATACCAAGAGAAAGATGAATTTGTTGAATATTTGAGTTTTGTTGAGAAATTTCAAAGACTATTATTGTTGTAGTATTCAGAAGTGTGATCTTAATAAATTGAGTTTCAAGCTTTTAAGCGTGTTTGGTTTAAAATTCTGGTGCTGTACCGTTTGGAAAAAGATATTGTTAAATTGTACCACATGGTGCAGTGACATAATATTCAGTCAAAATATCACAAAAGCAGGTTTCCATTCTGTTAGATATTGACTTAAATAAATTTACCCCGACACTGTACTGTATAAACTAAAAGTATGCACTCTTATCCCAAACCCAATTCCCACCTTTTGGAGGAAAAATCACTTAAGATCTTATCGTATAAATCTTACGATATCACATACATATTTCTGTTGATATTTGAATTATCAAAACTTTGATTTCAGAAATGTTTCGGTACCTGCTTTAAATGACAGCTACTACGTGGGTCTTGCCATTTATAACACAATTTTATGCTTTGCCGTTGCTGTACCACTCTCCATCATAAATGGGTCATCAGTAGGAATCAATTATGTCATGGTGTCCTGTTTGATTCTCTTCTGTTTAATAGCTACATTATCAATGCTTTTTATACCAAAAGTAAGTACTTTTGCAAATTGTTATTCATTATTTATTTTATTTTATTCTTTCCCTCGTGAGGGTCATCAAGACTTGAAAAAAAAACAAGCTTCGACCAGAATTTGAACATGGTACCTCCCGGTTGCCAGACGGATGCTCTCCCTGGAAAAATTCGAGTACAATTCCAGTACAACATTCCTGAGATGCACATTTGGAACACAATTATAGTACAGTTTTAGTACAAATATAGTACAAATTTGTGTACTATTAATGTACTCAAATTGTACTTAAATGATGTTCCAAATGTGCACCTTAGGAATGTTGTACTATTTTTGTACTCAATTTTTACTAGGGCTATCACCGAGCTAACAAGACCCGATGGTATCGAAGCGTTAGATATTAATCTATAGGCTTTCAGTTTCTCTTCACTTCTCTCAGCGACGAGAAGCATTAGATAGAGAAAAGAATTATTTCTAGCGAAATAAATGAGAAATTAAGTTCATGAGGTGAAATGTGCGCAAATCTTTATTCATCGATGAGAAACGTGGATTTGAACGGAAGGCCTATAAGATTAATATCTAACACTTCGATACCATCGGGTCTCGTTAGCTCAGTGGTAGAGCGTCCGTCTGGCAACCGGGAGGTCCCAGGTACAAATCCTGGTCGAGGCTTGCTTCCCCCCCCCCCCCAAGTCTTGACCCCCGCTAGGGAAAGAATAAAGATTTGTGCACATTTCACCTCATGAACTAAGTACTAATTTCTCAGTAAGTACTTTTATCGATAAAATCTATACATTATTTTTAATTTGTAAAGCAAGTTCAGACGAATGAATACCAGCAAAGCTTTATTTAGCCCAAGAGTGGTACATATTACTTGTATTCAAGCCTTGGTTGTACATGGCTAGATGTACCACTCCAGACAAACAGCTGCTGTCTATTATTGAAAATACAAACAAAAACAGATCGTGATACATTACTTTAACCAATTTTGTGGTTTACTTATCAAACTTCCCTCATTCAAGGTTTGTTGGTACAACCTACTGTTTATATTTTATCAACACCAAATCAAGTTCATCTTTTTGTTGTTTATGTTTCGTTGTCTGAAGTGATACATTGGATTAGAAAGCAAATCATTCACTTAAATTTATGTCTATTAAATTAGTGTCAGGAGCATAGACAATCACCTGTCCGCAAGAATTAATTTCGAGGAAAAGTGGACTTGGGCCATTATTGTATTCTGGTATTCAGTGTATGCTTATTATGTTTGTTTTACCTAAGTTGAAACTTCTCTTCATTGAGCTTGGCCAAAAAAAGTTGAAGCCTATACCGTCAATACCAACCAGAATAAGTCACAAACAATAATTTATTGATTACACATGTACATGTACGTTCTACAGAATTGAATAGTAGCTAGGACACTTAGTCACACGGACGCTGTATTTCATTATACGGGGTAAAAAAGAGTAGTAAACCAGTCAATATAAGGCAAAAGATGGTGACCGTAATGGTTTCAAAAACGGTCAATACGTAACTTGCCTTGTTCTTTGAAAACGCGAAAAACAGAACCTTTAATTCAAATGACATTGTATTTTAAAAGCCATTTTGTTCAAGTTCGGCAATTTCATTGGTTAATTGTAAAATGTAGTTTCAGTTGGTTATGATCATAGAATATAAAGCATACAAATTGCATTCATATTTAAACAGGTCCGTATGATGTATGGGAAGCAAAGTACCGTGGGTGACGTCAACACAGTGGGACGACCAACCGCAGGAATGCTCAGTCGACAAAATAACTCTAACGTGACAGGTCTATCAGCAAATAACGTGGCCATTGAACACAATAGTAACAGCAAAAGCAACGCCAGTTCTGGTGGGCCTGCTTTCAGTGTCAATACGTGAGGGGTGAGCTTTTTGGTATACGTCACATTGGGGACGTCTCTAAAAAATACGGACGGTTGGCAGATATGCCTTGGGTCATATTTCTAAGAATCTGTGGTACAGTGTGTGAATTTTTAAAAAGTAATGTATATAGTTTTGTATCCACACATAGCTTGACCATTCACAAATAGTGCAATTGTGGGAGCTGAATTTTTGCAGACTTTGTCTTAAAAAGAAGACCCTTATCTTAAGTATTCAATGTCTTGGATATTCAAAGATTTTATTAAACTGTATATTTTCCACAGCACCATAACTGCCATGTGAAAAATAGAGCGTTTACTTTAAAGGTGTTTCAAGAACATGAAAAAGGCGTTTTGTTTAATTCCAACCTTGAATTACCAATTTCACCACTTATGCAGCAATTTTGGTTACCTTTACTAGTACCAGTGTGAAAGGAATCTTAGTCCACCTTCCATAGACCATAACGGAGTAAAGCGTGAAACTAATGTTGCGTGAGAGTTGTTAGCCTATACTTTACTGTACAACCCGGACAATAAGAACTGTGGACTTGAATTCCTACTACACCGGGTAACAGCAAATAATGCCAGTAATGTGGTGTGTGATATGTGAAATTGAAATCATGCAAGTAAAGCCGGATCTACAATTTTGTATGAGCTACCAAATATCAGGGCTCTATTTCATAAAGCTATTTAGGAACATTCTTAAATAAAATTGGCTAAATTGACTCAGGACAATATTCTTAAATCTCTATGAAATAGTGCCCATATATGGTTCATATAGTTACACTGTACATTTATCATAATGGACACTTAGTGATGAAAATCAACAAGTGTTTGGCATCACATACTAGTACATAGATGCGTGGTTAGTGATTTATCATCCTCAATAACTGTTATCTAATATCCACATACCATAATTGGTGTGTGTGGGGGAGAGGAATACTTACAGACCTGTCAACCTGTTAAGTACATAAAAGTAGATTATGCAACTAAAAAAAGTAGATTTTAGGCACAAAAATTCCATGAAGTTAAAGGCATTGGCCACAAAACACCTATTGATTTTATTGCATTTTTAGAAAGTACTTCCAACTAATATCCAAAACCATTCTTGTTGAAATTGAACATTTATACAGGGTGTCCAAGAAAGCAGTTTTCATACCCGAGTGGATCATGGCTAATAATTGCCTTCAAGTCACCTCATTAATTCACAGATTCAGAAATCTTATTAGTATGATTGCTGTCAAAAGTCTCAAACATCTTACTAGTTGGCAGGTACGATTATTTATATCAAATAAATGTAACAAAACAGAAAGTACTTTTGAAACAACTTATGTTCAAGGAAAAATATTTATTTACATCCAAGGTAGAAAATGACATTTGAATACATTGCAAAAAAACATGTTGTCTATACCGATGGAGACAAATAAAACATTTGACGGTATTTATCTGGTAATATATACACAATATTCTCAAAATTCTCTCAAAAATTGTCCATACCATTGGAGATGAACTTTCAAATTAAAACACAACAAAAGCTCTTTTGTGTACTTCTTTAGCATTTCCATATTGTAAAAAAAAACCCATAATGCCTACTTAATAGTGCTTACAAGCATACACTGTATCAATGCCATCATGAAGTCAAATTTTCAAGATTTTTGAAATATTTTTAAGTGTTTTACTTTTGTTCCATAATTTGGTTCTGAAACTGTTGCTGGAGATACTTAGAATAAACAGATGGTAAACAATAGATCGGTTTTTGTTACCTTAATTGTTTGAAAATAAATATGGGCATACATGCATCAAATGATGGCACAGACGATACGTTAAAATTAACAACTTTGCATTTTGAGAAGTAATAGCAAAACTGGTTACCGAGGACCCAGATACTTCAGATTAAAGCTCTTTGGCGGTAAGCATGTTCGATATTAAGAAATTCCCGATATCGATATATAAACCGTTCATTATCGATCCTACTATCGAACATGCTTAGTTGGTGGTCCAGCACTGTAATGGGGTGGTACAGATTGTTTGAAATCTCTTAATTATACCTGTGGACTGCATATTCCATGTAACCCAGTCTATATTTTGATCAACACTAAATAGCAGGCATGAGAACAATTACTAACAAAACATCTTGAAATTTTCTCAAAATTTGCGACTTTTCTATTCTTTTATACAAAGAATTTTTCCAAAAAGAAACTTTTGCATGCTGCCATGATTACCACTAACACTTCAAATAATGCAAAAATCTCGGAATATTTTGAAAAAAGTTTGGGGATGATGTTGACCTTCATTTTAACAGGGTAAATATGCTTATACACCGGCGTGTCCAGGATATTTTCCTGCGGGGGGCTTAGAAGGGCTTGAAGCCTAAAAACATCAAAAATCGGCTGATTTTGCATGAATTTTAACAAAGTGCGGGGGGCTTCAGCACCCAAAGCCCCCCTCCTGGACACGCTAATGTTATATATTTAGTGTTGATCAAAACATACCCAACAGAGATCTTGGCAGGTCAAAATCTAGATTAATTATAAGTCTTTCCCGTAATCATTGATAATCAATATTCATTTGCATAATTAGTTCTTGTATATAAAAATGAAAATAACTCCAGGTATTTTGCCATGTAAGGTAGAAAATACAGTATCAAAATATTTTGTGACAAAATACTTGTATCGTTTTCTTTACGTTGTAAATATTTTCCTAATGTTTTCATTATTATCATCACCTTGATTATAAATGTAAAATGCAATAATACTTGATAAAACAGGAAAGCCTTTGAATCGAATAATTTATTACAAAAAATGTGACCTGTAAATACAAGAAAATTTTATCTGCAATGGCTCTCATATTAGATTTATTAAGCCAATGTGACAGAAACCTCAAAATTGTTCTCCCACATGCCGTTTGCTCTTGAAATGGTTCTTCAGGTGCCAGCCCAAGAACTATTTACAGAGCCACTGACCCAAGACTGGACACCGTGAAGCGTGTAATGCAACCTTATGACAAATGGCAGCTATTGCAGATACGACTTTCTTACATCCACATACTAAAATGTGACCATCCATAAGAAAGGGAGTTTCTGATGGACATAACTATTTGTGATGGACAGCCTTACAGATATACACCCGGCACTTAGTATTTCCGCAAAACCTCATTTGTTATTTCAAAAGACCTAGAATCATCTAAAATTCATGCTTGTATGGGTGACTAATCTATTCAATATAAATTAATCAATGTTTCGTCTGATGTGAGATCTTCCGGTTTAGATCTTCCGGTTTAGTTCTTAAGATATATATAAAATATAGGCTCTGTCATAAAATAATGGTAAGATAAACAACAGGATATGGCTGAACAAAGATTTTTGTGGAAATACTTTGTGCCGGTAGTGTATTGGATGTACAAAGGATATAGAAATCACAAAAATTAGACTTTCACAGGTATTTTAAGGCTTGTCATATAAAATCAACATCGGCAGTTATTGATGCAAATGATCACAAATAATTTGCTCATAAAATTCAAATACTTTTTATACATGGACCTTATTCTCTTTTGAAATCCCCCTTTTTTTTTTGTATTACAGTTGTGGTTTCTAGACAGACATTTTAACAGAATTTTAGTTCAATTATACTGTATAACTCGTTGATTAAAAATGATTTAAATTCAATATGCGCGAGTTTGGAATTTTCTACCAGAAATCAATTTGTACGTCTCCAAATATCCATCACGTGGACTTGCAGTGCTGCTCATCTGAAACAAACAGTTTAAATTACACACTATTTGGTACATCAGTTTCAGCAGGAAAGGCCACAATTGATTTGGTTGGGGCAAAATTGCATGTGTTATAGGTTGGAATTTCGGTCAAAATTGACCTTCGGCCAAAACTATAATACAAGTCCACAAATGCTGAATTTGACTTTTAACACATTTTTCTCCTTTTTACAAAAAAACCACCTTCATAGAGACGTTAGTGGGGCAAATACGCTGCATCTTTTGCTGTTACAAATAACAGTAAGCACTACATTTTAAGTAAAAAAGGTTTGATAGCAGTAAACATATGCTTATTGGAGCAAATTTAGAATACAAAGAATGCAATCATTAAACAAGTACAATTACCTGTGTACAATGCCATTGTCAGCAATTAACTTCCAGAAACATTTTCAACAAACTTACCGAGCCTAAAATTTCCAAACAATGCCAAAGGTGACAGGTCATATTGCAAAACAGTGTTATGGGAACATGAATTACAACACAATAACTTATGAATTGCATAATGATTCCTTAAATACAGAATTTAATTAAGGTTATTAATTATTTTACGAACTAATACCGGATATGCCAAATATTTTAACACATTTTCACACATTTCCAAAATTCAATCCAGATAATTTTCAAATTCAAATTTCTCATTCACAATTGGATTTCCTTACAAGTTTAACTGAAACACACGTTATAATTATTGTTCCCTAGACCAAATTGATTTCAGCCAATTCATGCATTAATAAAAAGGAAACGAGTCGCATGTCAGAAACTGCCCATTTTGATATTTCTACTGTGTTTATGTTTATCCAAACCCAATCACTATTGGTCATCTGATTCCAGAGATAAAACTCTTATGAACTTTCAATGCAACTAAAAGCAAAAGAATTTTCTGACTATATATAACTCCATATGTGACGTGTTCTGTCAAAACCACTCACTTCTGGGCAGAGTATCATTTTTGAGTTTTTTCTGTATCTATATTCTACTCATCTGCAGCTATCATAGGGTGCTTGAATTTTCAGAAACGGACATTCCTAGCTGAAGTTACGCAATTTTGAAATTGGCTTCCTCAAAAACGTGAAATTGAAAAATCGGGCTTTAAAGTTATTACGAAAATTCACATGCAATTGAAAAAATAGCACATTTGCAGAAATAAGGTGCTCCAAAAACTCTCCAAAAGTATTTTTGGGATTGGATTTTCAATTCAAACTTCAAGAATTGTGTTCAAAAGGTTTGAAGATCTTGAACCCCTTGGACAAAATTGGCCCATAATCAGTTTCTATGGCCTGCCCAGAAGTGAGTGGTTTCGACAGAACACGTCACAAATAAATATTTCCAATATCCCATCAATTAAACTTGATCATGTCACGAATAATTGCCATTTTACAAGTCATTTTCTCCAAAAGAATGTGCTTCTACCTATAATTTTTTGCCATAAAATTCTAGTCAAATTTATTTCTCTTCAAGCAGGTATCAAGTCTTTCAAAGAAAAAAGCTTAAAAATGGACTTATTATATGAAGGATTTCCTGCCAATTTTGAAAAAGTTTTGCAAAAACTATTTGCTGCAACATTCTAACGATTCTCATGCCAGTGCATAACTTGATGTAGCGCAGTGTCTCGACTCCATTGTCTGGCGATCGAGTATTAATGGCTGAGCACCTCAGACTAGTCAGTACATGGCAAGTACTAAGGTACCCATGTGTGGTCCTTGGTACGAAAGATAAAAAGTGTAAGCTCTATCAAAGATTGTTATATCTCCCATAACATCTCCCCAATAAAACTTAACTTAGCCTGTTATAGTCTTTGCCAAGGCCTTTTAAATGTGTATAATTGCTCCGTAAACTCTTCAAACATGTTGCAAGCGTTTGAAATAAAAATGTGTTCGTAGGACTCCAGGGGTAGGACTGACGGGGGAATCAAAGAGCTCACGAGTAAGCCAAACTATGCCTTTCACGCAAAGACCTAACAATAATTGAAAAATTGTCAGTTGCTCAAAGCACACAATGTTTCAAGTCTTAATTCCACATAAGCCTATCTTACGTTTGCATGTATGCTGTATGCAAAATTCCACATCACAGTGCAATCCCTGAGAATTCAACTAAAAATGCAGAGAATTTTTTTTCTATTATATCTGACCATTGCATTGCCAACCTTGATCAATTCAAGTCTATGCAATTTAAAACAGATACAGGTGTTTGGGGAAATTATCCCCATCAAATGAATTCTCTCAATTTTCTAAAGCAATATCTCGGATATAACTATTTCTGAGAAAAAAAAATCTTTCTCATATAAAATGAAATCTTAATACAAGTTAAAACAGTACAGCCCGTAGGACAAGGCCTTTTAAACAGACTGTATTACAAATTGGTATATCACACACTCAAGTTGCCTTCACACTACTTTGCTACACTAATACTGGTTCTATGACTATTTTGTGCATTACTATTATCATTCCTTCACAGTCTAGCATGGAAGTGTGAAGACAACCATTCATTATGACAAAAATTCACACATTCAATAAAAAAAATGCAAAACTATCTTAAAAATTGCAAAAAAATATCTAAAAACAATTCACCCAATGAGAGCTACCAGCTCACTGATTGACATTTTAAATTTTAAGAATAAGCCTCAGACAGCTTTTTCAAATTCTAGAGGCAACTGACTACAAAAGAGCGGACTTTTTGTAACCAGCCAATCAGAACTGCTCTTAGATAGTTCAACCAATCAGAATTACTGTAAGAGAGCTGGTAGTACCCAATAGGTTTACACTATAATACAAGAGCTACTGTCATGTATCCGACGAGTCCTTCTTGTAGTACTTTCCGTAGCGACCCATGTATTTCTTGATGTATTCTTTTGCTTTGTGTTTCACATTTTCGTTGACTTCAAGATCCTCAATATTTCGGCAATGCTTGAGTTCCTTAGCCATGATGCCGTGGGTTAGCTGAAAGAAGAAAAGGAATGGAATCCAAAAAGTGAGACAATGCTTCCCTATGGGCCACTCAAAAATTTATTGGACAGTAAAAACAAAAATCCAGAGTGCAGGGCCCCATTGTTTGTAAATGTAACCCCTACTCTGGATTTTTGTTTACATTGTCCAATAAATTTTTGCTTTGCCTACAATATTTCTTGTTTGGAGAAATGATGCTACGGAGCATTTTTAATTGAAATAAATCTCATTTGTTGACAGGTTAAGCGTCTCATATGAAAAACAAAGTCATTGTTTTCTAGACTAAGGATGAAGTTTAAAATTTTCTGAAATGCTTGAAAAACTATTCAAACTAAGAAGTTTCCAATTCTTTCGTATACGTTAAATTTCCTAAAAAAAAAAATATTTTTGATAATTTTCCTGATTTCAGGCAATTTTCTGAGAAGTTACAATTCTACTAGACTTTGCAGTTCTAAATTTCTCCTTATAAATCACCCAAAGCTGTTCCACACCCTACATATCCTAGTATTACCATTTTGCTAGTCTAATACTCTTTTGCTCCAGGAAGCCACTTGCAGTGGCTCGGAAAAATCTAATATAGCTTTGACATCAAGCTATGTTAATTCATTTTATTTCCAACTGGGTGATTTCGACCCTTCTGCGAGCTGATGCCAGAGGCTTTCCATTCAAACGAGCGCAAAACAAGTTCTTTTTAGCCAGAGTCGGATCGGCTGTTTAAACTAGAATTTCATCAGTTCTTTTCATGCACCTTTATTTATTCCATCCAAACATGACAACCTTCAGAAAACTATTCCGGATTGAAGGAGTTAATGCTGTTGTGGTAAATTCACTTGTATCACATAAATAACAGTATATACCACATTTTAAATAATCTGCGACACAAAAAACATTTTTTAGCAATGTGAAATCATACCAACTGTGGTCTCATGATAAATGAACAGAATATTACTATACAATTTTTTTTTTCTTTTCTGACCCCCCCCCCCCCCCCCCCCCCCCCCCCCCCCCCCCCCAATGCTCCAACATTAACACTAGTTGGAATTTGACTGATTGTGACTGGTACTTGAGAATGCTTACAGCAGGACTTTTTTAAATGGCAATTTGTGGGCAAATCTGGTTGCCAAAAATGTCAGTTGGCCCTCTGAACTGAAAAACATACAGTAAGGCAAAAAAACACACCAAAGGATTGTTTGACCCTCCAGCAACAGTTAGCTATTTTGATGAGTTCATTTTCTAAAATTTTCAAAAAATTGCAACAAAAGACACAAATTTGGCCATCTTTATATTTTCAAAAATTTGCATTAAACAGTGCAAATTTTACCAGACTTCTGTATATGTTCAACTCAAAATTGGGTAATTTGGTACATGAATTGGTCTTTCTATTAGAGAAACTTCTAATCTTATTCAGCAGCACACCCTATCCAAACCAAACTTGAGTCACAATGCTGTGGTTTTGTGCACCACGATGGACAACCTGGACACATGGTCAATGTGCTTTGTGTCATGAGGGGAAAAAATCCACCTTAAGCAACAAGATATTACAATGTTGATGGCGGCTTAAGAATTTATCATCAAAACCTACTCGTACTAATGGCACCAGGCAACTTTTAGTGTCGGGTAAAATGTATGTGAAATAGTAAGAAAATAGAAATTTTGATAATAATTGTTCATTTTTTCTATTGATTCTTCATTGATTTTGTATTTTTTGAGCCTTGGGTGCCGGGTATTTTGACTCAAAATCAACCTGAGAGCCGGTGGAAATTAAGAGTGCCGGGTGGTCCCGCCCGCCACCGCCCGGCGTAGTGACAACCCTGCACTACATGGCAAACAGTAGGAACAATTACAAGAGCAGATTACATGTGACCTGTTATCATTCTATTTTAATATAGACTCACCTTTCTTGCCAAATGTTTGAAATCTTCAGATTTGACAATTCTGCCAACTTTACAATCTGGTTTGCGGTAAGGATTCAAACATGCTATGACATAATGAGACATCTGGAATAATAGAAATACAAGACAACATGAGTATCAAAATGAAGGTAAAAAATATCCATGACTGTTTATCCACTTGCATAAAGACAATATTAATCTCAGAAAAGTGACATAAAATTATACATCTTCCATAATTTAAAACTTTCAAGCAGAATTTGACTCATTAAATACGTCTCCAGAAGTCAATGTTCTTATTAAAGTGAAAAAATGCGAGTAAAAGGCACAACCTATATTCATATTTACACAGGTTTGAGTGTCCATCTCTCTTTTGAAGCGGTCGGACCTGACTCTACGTTTTATGTAATACTTACAGTGAGAGGATTGCCACACCACCCTCCCCGCAAGCCTTGTTACCATCCCAGCATTGAAGAATGCCAGTACTCATCTCATTCTTGGGTCGAGCCAAGTACTAGAGGGCAAGTATCTTGCTCATGGACACTACTTACTCACAGTAATTCAACCCAACAATTCTCAATGCCTTTAGGATAAACTTTCAGGGCTTATACCACTAGACCACATGTGTTCCTTAAATGCTCTAAATCAATGCTCTAAATATCTGTTTTACAGGGAAGTAAATCCATGTAACAAACAAATCATGAACTTAACATTGTATAATGGAGACTGTTTTACAATTCCAGATTTTCTGTTGTAAAATTTGATCGCCTTGATTATAGGTTAATAAATGCGCATTTCATAAGCGAGTGAAATGAGACAAAATCAATGCACGCGTGGTCAATTTTGATGCATCCAATTCACGAGGCCCATAGGGGCCGAGTGCATTGGACAGCAGTCAAAATCTACCGCAAGTGCATTGATTTTGTCCCATTTTACAAGCGTTATGGAATGCAAATTTATTAATCCAATTCATAAACGACAGATAAATAATATTGTATCTTTTGTGAAAAGAAATAAGGCCTTTAATATGGCCATCAAAATCCAAAACTTCTCTAAACTAAATAAATTATCACCCGACAAAAACAATGAAACATTAACACGCACTAAACGCCCGCCACGCAAACCGGAACGCAACAAGCGCAGTGCATTGTGAAAATCCACTGCACTCCGCGTACTTTATATTCTTGCGTTCTGATTGGCTAGGTGACACGCACAGCACACACGGAGTGTATGAATCAATTTCAATAAATAAGGTGTCATTTTAAAGCTTAGAAAATTCTGTTTCAGATGAAATGATAAAATCAAAATTGATACAATTTGCAAAATCCCCCTTTCAGGGTGCACCATCACATATAACTATTACAATCTAGGCAATTACCTTAGATCTGAAGTTTTCTTTGGTCCTCTTAGCGGCTTCACTGGATGTGTCTGCTGCAGCTGTTGTAGTTTTTCTTTTGGTCTTCTCATCATAGGTCGGTGTTCCTAGGTCCATCTCATATTCATTAGGCGCTGCTGGCGGAGCACCGTCTGCTGTGGGTGGATCCCATTGGGTTTGCCTACAGGTGAAAAAGGGCAGGCACAAATTGATATAGCTTTGTTATATATCGTATTTTGAATTACGTCAATCATGCATATATATTCAAAGTTTGACCTTGATGGCAGAGATTGATACTGAAAGAAGACATTCTCCCCCTGGGAAAAAATCAATTGTACGACACAGTATATGAAGAGCTTGTTTCCAAAACCTCTTACATCCATTTTTGTTAAACTGAGAAAACAAGGAAAGTTTATTATGACATTTGTACGTTGTTATTTTAATCAAGTTTGCATGCAAATTAAGTATAATGATGTTCTTGTTTACAATATCATGTTTACAGAAATCAGACTAATGACAATTATTTTTTAAACTAATTACAATATTTCAAAAAAATGGATGTAAGAGGTTTTGTCACCAAACTCAATAATTGATCAATGGACAACAAACAAAATAAATCAATTTCAGAAATTAAGATCATATTTTCAGTGTAAAATGATGTAATTTATTAACTAAAACATTCACATCTATGTAGTAACACCTTTAAAGCCCAAAACACACCCTTTCCACCGCCCACCCACCCCACCCCCACCATTTAAAGGTATGCTCAGCTAAAACCGTCCAGAAAGTGCACATAATGCAATAGCAACAGAGTGGTTCAAGCAAATTGCGACATGTTCACAGGCTTATGATAGGTTGTAAATAACTTGGCAAAGGGTTCTATGTCATATC
>JXSR01S001139.1:37567-54909 GCA_000969725.1 Ophiothrix spiculata | reverse complement strand
TATGATTTACACTTCATATGTTAGAAAATAACAGTCAATTACCAGATATCGGGACAATTTTGATCAAAACCTTCAGAAAAGTCTAAAATTTGAATTATATTTTGTTTGTTGATCTTGGGTATGAGGCTATTCTGTTTATGTATTTATTGATGCTATAAATCAAGAAAGAGACCAAAATTTGTTTGTAAAACATTCCTTTCATACCATAGATTGCACATAAATGGCCAATTTTAAAATTTCAACTATAGAGGGCAGTATTTGACAACGATAATTAAAAATGAAAGAATATCTAAATATTTTGATATATAGGGTTTGAATTTGACAATGAAACTTTGCATGCTGTCATTATCACCGCTTATACTCCAAATGATGCAAAAATCTCAAAATGCTTGAGGAAAAGTTTGGGGATGATGCTGAATTTGTCCAATGCCCCTTTAAAAATAAAGATACAGCAATTTGGGCTTGCGCATTACAATATTTAATTTCACAGAAATACGTCTATGCATGATATTGTAAAATCATTAATATGGGACGTACTTCAAAATTAGTGAAATAATATCTAATTAATCACTTTAACAATCTGAAATTTTAGGCTCTACAGCACATTTAAATATCCCTGTTTGTCAAATTTCACAAAAAACAAAAAATAACGCATACACCAGTATGTGATATGGCCGACGATATGTGATTGATATCTTTCTGGTGTTCGGGGTACATTTACCAGCACAAGCATAAATGAGATGGCAGTGGTGCAACAGAATTTCCCTTAGATTAGTTTAACTTACCTTGTTATTGTATGGTAGTAATAAATCTTGCCATCTGAATCCTTGGCAGTCTTCCAATTTGGTGGCAGTGGCGGGGGAACCTCCCTGGCCGGTGGGTTAGGTGCAGGTGGGGACGGGATATCTTGAATAACCGTAGCGGCAGGTACGACCTGTGGCACTGCCTGAGCTACAGCAGTACTGGGAGCCATGTTAGCTAGCTGCTGATTCAACTGTAACTGCTGCTGTAGGTGTTGAACCTAATAATAAACAAAATATGTAATCAAAGAATAATTTACAAATATGTAAAGGGCAAAGGGCAATACAATTGATTAACCATAATCATATTGCATTTTAACATGAACAGGGTAAACACTAGGCTTTATTTGATGTCACCTATTTAATATAAATAATGAACTGATAATTTGAATTGAATACAACTACTGTATAGAGGAATATTTTAGAGGGGTTAATTTTTCACGGTTTGGGCTGAGCCATATTTTTTGGGTGTAATATTTTCATGGTTTCAAACATCTGTCTAAAAAAAAATTGATGTCTATGTATAAATACCTTTTCAGCGGGGTTTTTATTTTCACAGTTGAGAGGTTAACAGCGAAAATAAAACCCCAGCGAAAGTTTCACTCTATACAGTATTTGAAATTCAATAACAAACTGTAAATCAAAAGAAGTAGAATTTTCTAGGATTACACTTTAAATTTGGTCTCTTTAAAATGTTTCCTTTTCCATGACTGAATCAATGTTGATGTTTAGATAGTATTAATCTATGGGAAAGACTACTGTTAACTGTATTAAGTGGTATATTTGTTGCTACATTTATATTCCTGCTTTTCTCGCTATTCTTGCTTGCAAAAATTAATGTACGGCAAAAAAATGGTATGTGCATACCGCGGCACATACAAAACATCACGAGCTCAAAATGATTCAAACTTGGCCCGTGCGCAAAAATTACTGAGCGCGAATATATTGGCATTTACAGTAATTAAAACTCAAGTGGTAATGCAAAATTAGCTCAATTTTGCTGCCAGTTTAATCATAAGACCTAACTAAATTACTGAAATTTAATTGTTGCTGATAAACAAATGCTATGGTAGGTCGATGTTGTTAAATTTCTGGTGCAACATTAAACCTAACACTTTTGACCACTTCTTTGTTTCAAAACAATCTCCTCGGAAATCTGCAAGTCAAAAATGGCGGATTTTCACCTGGATTCGAACCCACAACCTCCCGTTTCCAGATCCGATTATCACTATGTCAAGCCACTGAGCAGGCGCTGCCCTGGCAGCGATTTCGTGATTATAGCTAACTCTGGTCTATGACATATTTGGACTTAGGCGAATTTCTCAACTTTGTGACATGGAATATTGACAGATTCAGTGGGGTTAATGTACTGCACATTAGCATGTTTCAAATACATACCTGTATAGGTGTCCTCACTTGTTGCGGCAAGCTTTGTGCCACTTGTTGTGTTGGCAAGGCTTGTTGTGCCACCTGTTGCTGTGGCAAGGCCTGCTGTGGTTGTGGCTGTGGCTGTGGTTGTGCATCAGTCGCTTGCAATGGTGTGATTGTCTGCGTCACTAACATACCATCTGGAGTGACAAAGGTCACAGTCTGGGCTGTCTGTGGCTGAGCTGGGGCTGGCTGTGCCTATACAAAGGGAATGATAACAAAAGTCAAACCAGTTACATTACTGTTTAGCTATGGAGAGTTTTAATTTGGTTAAAACTTATTCACAAGAAGCAAACTGATTAATAATAAGGGTACAGTAATGGCAAAATTGTAAACTTCGAATAGCAATGCAATAAAAGCAAAATGAAAACATTATATTCCTGTACATATTAAATCCTCCGACATTACACATACTCTACACAAGGGACTAGCCCGTACTTTTTTGTTCCTGTTTATGATACCACATGTTCCAAGCAGCCCAGAACACCCTATTTGTGTAAATTTACTAAAAGGTCCAAGTAACCCCAGAACACCCTATCTATTCAAACTTACCTGCTGTTGGGGTACGGCGACGGGTGCTTGGAGGAGTTGAGGCTGTTGTTGCACCGGTTGCTGAGCAACACTAACTACAGCAGGCGCCTGCACCACTGGCTGTTGTTGGACCACAGGTGCTGGTGCTGGTTGTGGCACCACATAGGGTGCTGGTTGGGCCTGTGGAATGGTTTGGATTTGTGGTTGTGGTTGATATTGGGCTTGCGATGTGGGTTGCACTTGGTGTTGCTGCATAGGATCCCATAACTGCAGGGAGAAGTAAATATCAATGATATATTAAAATTGACTATTTCCATAGTCTCAATTATCTGATTTCCGGTTTCTTGGTGACTTTAGCCAACAATATGCAATGTTTTGGTAGAATTATAATCAAAACAACTTCAAACTTTCCCATCAGTATTGTAAAGATTCAATTTTTTTAACTCATTTTCATGCAAAGTATATGTACAAATTATTGATAAAAGGGGTCATTTGAAAAGTAACTGATGGTTCTGCTTGATTATTTTGTTTAAAACTGGGTGGAACTGGACAGAATCATCATCAGTTCTGAGCAGTAAATCAGTAGGTACGTAGTAGGTCTCCAAGCCTTCCCCTACAGAATATTGTAAGAATCCAATAGCATGGGTATGAGAGGCAGATAATAGAAAGAGCTTAAAATTGTGACAAAGTGCCCTAAACGAACTGAAAATACAAGAGAAGACCGAGTTATGATTTTTGAAGGAATGAAAAGCGGGCATCCATGTAATAGCTTTATATTACTCTCACATCCCTGCCATATAAGTTCATTAACACTTGAGATCAACATTACAAGGTTATATATAGACATGTGATACAATGGAGACAGGTAACAGTAAAATGTGATGACATTTACTAAAAGATCAAATCGTCATGTGAATGCAAGAAAGTCGTTTCTGCAATAGCCATCTTTTTTCAGAAATTTGGATCACACACTGTATAATAATCTCCAGTCTTGGGTTGGTGGCTCTTGAAAAGGTGACACCGTCACCTGAAGAACCATTTCAAGAGCCACTGACATATGACAGGGAAATTTTTGAGGTTTTTTTCAAATTCTAGTTATTAGGTATTAAATAAATATAACTTAAGGCTGGCATTGCAGATACGACTTCTTGCACTCACATGATTTCATCGAGGAGTACTCAAAACCACTTGAGTAATCTACCATTTCAAAGCGAAGCACTTTTTAAATTATTTTGAATAAATGCATGCCTTTTGACAAAAGCCTGATTTCAAAAGCAATCATTTCTCCACTAGAAACATGGTTTTTTAGCACAAGTTCTCCTTCCTAAATTATCATCCCTGTCAGGTCAACGTGGTGACTGAACTAGTCAAATCTCAAAAAAACATAGCATCTCTAATCTTGGTTCTTTAATAATATGCTGCACACAACCCCTTTCAGAAATGGGACATTATTTTATAAAAGCTTTCATACAAGGTCATAAAAATTCAAAATTTCCTGAATTTATGGAAAAAGGTACCATATCCACTCGTCAAATTCTAACTATTCGCCATCATGCAAACCTTTTAAATTAATAATAGCCTCACTTTCAAAAATTTGACAAATTGTCATACTCTATGCTTGAAATATGCATTTTAAGCCTTTCTGGCATGCTGGTATGAAATAACTCAACAGTAAAGGCAATGTACCTCATGTATATTCAGAAAATCACTAGTTCAACAATACAATATATCTTTACATAAATATCAAAGTGTTCACTTTATTCCCCCAGGACCAAAAAATCATTAATACAACTTCAAAATTACAATATAGCATTACTGACATAACAAAAATGTGATAGTGCAACTGGCGCCATACTAAATCAGACATGTATGAAATGATCCCTCAAATTCCAACTCACATTTAAAGATTTGGTGGTAAATGAAGTACACAAAAACACTAAGAATCAAATTAAACTATATGGATATACAGAATCAGTTAGTTGGTTAAAACATTAAAACCAAAATATGCAAGTAAAATTGTTTTCATGTACTGGCAAAAAGGTTCATCTTGTACAAAGCATATGGAGCTCCCATCAAAATAATAAGTATGGCCATTGTCCATGGACCTACTAATAGTGTATTTAGAGTCCGTTGATATCTATCACTAGATGCCTATGAGAGATGAACAATGATGCACACTTGCATCGATGGGCATCATGTGATGCAATTGAATTTAGTTCAAGTCTACGCAGCAACAACACAGCGTTGGGCCAATATTCTGGGTCTCTTGATTGCAAATTTCAATGTTTCTATTTTTCAAACTTACAATATTACTAGCAGAGATAAACATTGTGCATTTCAAGTGAGCTAATATTGATAGTATACTTTATGCTACTTAAATGAGAATATGTTACAAATAAAGAGAAATAATGAGAATGTGATTATTTATGGTATGCACCCATATATAAACCATGAGACAGTGGCACAGACGGCATCATGTTTTTGTACTCATCGACACTGATGTTGTGCAATGCCCATCGGCAGACTCTTGAATCCCCCATAACACAAATTCTGACCTTATACAGCCTATGCAATTCATATTATCCTACAGCAGCACTGTGTGGAATGGGTCTAGAGTGAAACCCTTTTGTACCCTTTTTACCTGAGCACCCTTTTTATGAATAAAGTTCAAATTACACCCTTTTTAGCTTTGCACCCTTTATATTGTATCGATTTAACGTTTGCACACATTTTTATTTATAAGGCTTTGAAATAAGGACCTCAAACCAGGGGTCACTTTTTACCGATTTGAACACTACGTTTTTGCTATAGACAACAGTGTATTGGTTGCAGAATTCAACAGACATCGGTGACTTTTGTCATTTTACAGACGATTTAAAACGGTGATTTTTTTGAATTCTTAGGCCGATTTCACTTATAATTCTGACCATAATGATATTTGTCTTTGTTCTAAACATAATTACATTAAAAGAGTATTTTTAGAGTGCTATGCTGATCAGAAATGAACGGTTTTGTGATGGCTGTGTCGGTGTGTGAATGATGGCAGTCGCAAAATCATAGTTGCCGATAAAATTGCACGCATTTTAATTTTGATGTACCCTTTTTACGAAAACATGCATTATACGGAAAAAATAAAAACGTACTCTTTTATTTTTTTCCCGATTTTCAAATCGCACCCTTTCTAAAGGGTGCATTCCACACAGTGAGCAGGGTCATATTTATATTAAGGACGACCGCGGTGATAAGTTACCTGTAGATTTTTTGTTTATTTTTTGTCAGTTAATAGATAAGGGTCTAAACTTCAAAATTCAGCAATAAAAAATGGGGGTCACCGACCATCTGAGCGCGCTATGACGTCATATATATGACGTCATTTTTCTTTTAATGAGCGATAACTTGAAAACTCGAGCGTTAGATTACTTGGTGTAATTAACTTTTTTTTATCTGTTCAATGTTATTCAACCGAATTTCGACATTTCCGTTGATGAAAATTGTTTTTTAGATTTTACCCAATGTAATTTCATCTCACGCTATCTTTTTAAAACAGTCGGTGACCCCATATTTGTTTTCTCGATTTGACATCCACTTGACATTCACAATTGACCAGCCAAATATTAAAAAATTCTACAGGTAGCAAATATGTGAAAAATCAGCATTTAGTAGTATAGGAAAACACACATAAAAAGTTTTATCACTGAAGGCCCGTTGGCTCGGGAGCACTCGTAGCAACTCGTTACTATTTCGCGCTATTTTTGGCGCTTACCGGGAAGACAATGCGTAAAAAACTAGTGCCCGCATTGCATTTTGCGTATTAGGCGCAGATCTTACGCTTAGATACCACGCACGCGTTTTGTCAAAATCTTCCCGCCACTGACCAACAACTGATTCTGTAACGTCGCCACCTTTTGGTGAAAATTAACACCGCGATCGTCTTTTAGACAAATATAGATTCAATTTAGTTTTCTCCTGAAATATTGTCAAGTTAAACAATGAGGCTTGAGAGGCTATGATCAAACTATTCAGTAAAAATGACTTGTGTGGAAAGATTAACATTGTTAAAACTTATATGGCTGTCAAAATAGTTATCTGGTTATTGCTGAGTCACAGGGGAATAATGGACATAAGACAGACAATATGAAAACATGTGCTGTGTGATATGAGTTTCTGTGATTAAAGGCAGGAGTCCTATGGCAAAACAAAAATTTATCGGACGATGTAAACAAAAAACCAAGGCAGGGCTTGCATTAACAAACAATTGGGCCCTGCACTCTGGATTTCTGTTTAGATTGTCCAATAAATTATTGTTTTAGCCTTTTTTTATAGATGAAGGAACCGAGTGATAAGCAAGTGGATTGTAGGTAATGGCCAAAAATACTTGCCCATTGTGGTACCATATAGGTGGAGGGCAATGGATTGCATTACCATGGGCAGTTATTTTGGACCACTGCGAACATCAGATAAGAGGTCCGATAGTAATTTTCTATGGAAATTTCAGACAAGAAACAGATATCAGGGGAATATTATACTTTATGCTACTTAAATGAGAATATGTTACAAATAAAGAGAAATAATGAGAATGTGATTATTTATGGTATGCACCCATATATAAACCATGAGATGAAGGACCAGAAGACTAGGAAATGAAGTGTACTAGCCATTTCAGATGTCACATACTCGCTTAGAAAAGACAGAAATGCATGACTAAGTATATATAAACATACACTGAGAAAACTTAATGTTTATAACAATTTGGAAGTTTTGTACAAGTTTCAAGTAAGTCGGGGAGGTGACATCTCAAACAATCATGTGACATGTTATTAGACAGAAAAACAATGTCCATGTTATGGGTACTGGAAAGATTAGACAAAACTTGGCACCTCTTGGTTTGCGGTAGTAAAAGATTGTTGAAGTCTTCCCATTATCATAGCATCCCCTGAGAAGTCTTGTGAAATACTGACTGGTGGAGCTGGCGGTGGCTGACCCCTAGGGTCATGTAAAGGAGGGGCTGGGGGTGGAAGACTTGACCATTTGGAGGTCTTTTTGGTTGTAGACCTTTTTCTGACCTTGTTTAATTTTGAGGTCTGATCATACCACCCCTGAAATAAGATGCAAGAATACAGTCACAGGAAAGTCACATCAACATGCAAATATATGAACAACACTTTTTTGTGACTACTTGTCTCTATCTTTGTTGAAATGGTATTGTTTTCAATGATATAAGACAAAGCTTTACAAAGTTATATCATCTTAAATCATTTAAACATTATCATCGTGCTATTGAAATAATTGCCAAACTTGTTTTTGATTCTTAATCGGTGGTCTAGTATATGAATTACCATGCAAATGTTACGTGGTCATATGTACTTTTCCTATTTATTATCTAGGTACCTCTCACTACGCTCTGTGAATGTAGTGACATCATTTCTTGCATAATTAGCCCAACACATGCAATCTGGTTCCAAACAAATGATCATGTTGATATCTGTTCAATTTATTAAATGTATTAACAAAATAGACATACGAACACACAAAAATCAGAAAAGACCATCTTTTTTACTCAGTTTCGTTCTCACAATGCTAAAAATAATGACAGTGATGACCTGGTCTATTATCAGACTTGTTTCCATAACACATTACCATGAAAATGCTAAGTTTTGCTTCATTTGGATTCAAGAGTACTAGACTGCAATAGAAATTATTCCCCCATAGACTTAACATGTGGTAAAAATGACCACCACATTTATTTGGAACCAGCAGCTCAATGGGTCCTTCGCAACAAGAGATTTGCTAAATTATGACGTGCCACGTCTACAGAACAAGAGGAGCCAATCGGATTTAGGCAATTATTTTATTAGCAAGATGATATGAAACGTTTTATGCCATATTGTAATATCATATGAAATGGATATTTCTTAACCTCCTTACTTATTCACAAAAGGTCAAATAAATACCAGAATACTCAACATTTTTGCCCTGCTGATTTATCCATGTTTGAAGCATTTTGCTTATCTGCACAGAGTCAACCATTACATTGACATTGCTGGTAAAACAGCATCTTCTC
Source organism: Ophiothrix spiculata (assembly GCA_000969725.1). Lineage (NCBI taxonomy): Eukaryota > Metazoa > Echinodermata > Ophiuroidea > Amphilepidida > Ophiotrichidae > Ophiothrix > Ophiothrix spiculata. The sequence goes on along the minus strand of JXSR01S001139.1, from coordinate 46,089 downwards.
GGTCAATTAAATTCTTGTTCTGAATATACAGGGCTAGAAATTCATTCATTGCTGCGAGAATCCAATCTTATTGGATTCTCGCAAATCTACTGGGGGAGAATCTTTGCAAGAATCTTTGGATTCTTTACATTCATACACAATGAGTTTGCCTCATTTTACGAGAATCTATTTGGATTCTTGCAAAATCCTTTTGGGGAGAATCTCGGCGTGAATGGATTCTCACCGAATTTAAGTAATTCCATACCAGCATGCCAAGACTAGTTAAAATGGTTTTATGTTTCAGTCATAGAAACGGTGATTAGTCAAACTTTAGGAAGCAAGGGTTTGTATCAAATTAGGCCTAAAAAGAACTTTGTGTCAGGTTCCTGCACTCATTTTACCACATTTCTTTCTTTTCTTCTTTACTTAACTTTTCTTTTCTTTTTTTCTTGTTGAAAGATTTGTTGCTATTTTTGTTTTTTTACATCAAAATTGGTCGCAAAGCAGTTGAAAAGAATCTATAGTGACCTAAAAATGCAATAAAAAAATGTCCATGTAGCGCATAGCCTTTTCTATTGGGAAAAAAAAACATGTAACGCTTTGGGTTCGGGCCAAAGGAACCCGAGACAATTTTCTTCTTCAGCCTTAAAAGGATTGTGAGATGGCAAACAGTTGAACTAAACGAGTGGATACAGTACGTCACAAAGTTTCCTGATAATTTGGACACCGCATACGTATTCCAAAAAGGTGTTTAACTAAACCAGGGTTTGAATTTCTCGTCAACAGCACAGCTCATTGAACCGTTCCGCTTGAAAGTTGTGATGGTGTGTATTATTTCTGGACAGTTGATGCTCAATTAAAACCGTGGTTTACCTAAACATCTTTCTGGAATACGGGCCTAACTTTTTTGCTTTTGATTACGGCTTATTTGCGTCCAAAGATGCTTGCTCGTCCGAAAGACTCACACTTTTAGTTTCTACCATGAACTGGGAAGATGAATTCCATCACATTGATCTATACAATATCCGTACATAGAAAAAGACATTCGCTCTTCAACCAACGGAATATATGTGAGCGATTTCAGTGAATATATCTCCAGTCAGTGAACACATTTTGGCACACAGCCTAACCATACAAAGCTTATAATATAACATAGTATCACATCTGCATACAAAAGCATATTGTGAAGTGGCAGAACTATACATTGATCAAAACCAAATAGGCAAGCCTCTTCACTTAGTGAATTGATACAGATATTATAAAGCTTGTCCGTAGCTGAACAGAGCACAACTGCAAGAGACGCAGCGCGCATTATACGTGTGATCTCACGCACCAGTATCTACACCGCACGTGTAAGTGGGATAATGTTCACTTGCGAAGAAAAGCCTCATAATTACCACCTATTTAGTGTTGATCAAAGTATAGACAAAGGAGATCAAAATTAAAAGAATAAGAATAACCTCTAACTACACTACAATACATACTTAGTTTAAAAGTTGCAAAAAATATTAAAGTAAACTTTACCTGATGTTGTTCCGCCATTTGCTCAGGCATATGAACTGGCTCTTGTTGCATAGGGGGAGGATTCAGTGGCTGAACAAACTGATGTTCTTCCTCATGATGAGGCAGCAATGGTGGTATATGAGGCTGTTGCTGCATAGGTGGAGGAGCTTGTCCCATGGATGGATCCATTTCAAATCCCCCAGGAGGCTGTATAGGTGGCGGCTGCATGTGCGGAGGTAACAGTATGCCGTTTTCATCCACAAGCAATTGCTGTGGAGGCGGCATCATATTAGGATTGTTAGGATCCACCATCATTGGTGGTTGGTTAGGGTCCATAGGATGCATGGGTGGCATCATCCCATCGGGACCGGGGAATCCGGGCATGCCGTCTGGCCTTGGTGGGAAATGTCCTGGCATACCATCCGGTCCTGGGAATGGTTGAACCGGCATTGGCATCATGTTCGGATCCATAGGCATACCAGGATTATTTGGATCCATGGGGAAACCACCAGGAGGCATCATAGGGAAACCGTTTGCATCTAGAAACACTTGCTGTTGCTGTTGTTGCTGAAGCTGCTGTTCTTCAAGCATTTTAGCCTCCTGTTCTTTTCGGAGGGCTTCCTCCTTTTTCTTCTCTTCATCCTCTTTGATTTTCTGTTCCATCTTTTGTTCAAAAAGACTCCTTCTTTGTTCCTTACTCATTTTTGGAACCTTTTTGTCTGATTCAGGAGTTTTGGCTTCTACTTTACCTTTCCAAGATTTCCGTCTGGATGAAGCAATGTCGGTAGTTTTAGAGTCTCTATCTTTGCTTCTTGACCGACTTCGCTTTCTTTTATCAGTTCGTCCCCTATCACGATCTCTATCATGATCTCTATCACGATCATGATATCTGTCCCTGTCCCTACTTCTACTTCTCTCTTTTCTGCGGTCTCTATCACGACCGAATCTGTCCCGACCTCCTCTATCATAATCGCGGTCACGATCCCGATCTCTATCACTGTAACGCCTCTTGTGGCGATCACGATCTCTATCTCTATCTCTATCACGGTCGCGATCATAGTCTCTATCATAATCCCTCCTATCCCTGTCATGATAACGATCACGATCTCTGTCACGATCATTTGATAAACGGTCTTCTCTCTTTGGTATTCGGTATATTTCCTACAAAGAACAAAACATATGAAATTAGTTTTATATGGATGCTGGGGGTATAAATGAATGATAGAAAAATAAAATCTGTTGAACAAGAAACATTAGATAGCCTTAAGCAGGGCTAGAATTTCGGCACGAGTCCGAGAGTCCACTCGCGCAAAGACTCGCGCAAACAAAAGCCAAAGTGTCCAGTTAGATTCTCGTAAACTGTTGAATAATTCACACAAACTGAATAAAAGAGAGTCCAAAGACTCTCGCAAATTCAATCAGGGTGAGTCCAAATGGACTCGCGCAACCCTCCACACGAAATTCTACCCCAGTTAAGTAAATTTTGCTAATTTTACTAAGAGATTTTAATAACAAACTGAATTAATAATAAGCTTAACCTAATTCCAAGCATTTAAAACTCCCCTAGGAAATCACTAAATATCAAAAATACCCAGTTCCCCCCAAAGGATTTGAACCCCAAAATTCTCACATCCTGATCCAGTTACACCAAGCCACTGATTTGGGGCCTGAATCTGCAGCAAATTTGTGCATATATCTACCGTCCATGATTAATTCAGACTTTAAACAGACAAATTCCTTGACTTTTACTTGTTGGATTTTGTTTTATAGAGCCCTGTCACATTGTCTGAATTTGCAAAATTGGGAAGAAATTTTAAACCCTCAAATATATCTTGCTTTACCATATCCCACTGGATGAAAAGTTATAAATAACACAAGCAAAATGTGATTTACAATCATTTTGCTTCTTTCCTGCAAAAACATCTCATGCTTTTTCACCGAAACTGTTATACTATATATATATATACCTATAATTCAAGATATCACGCATACATGTACATACTATGCATTTTTTCAAGATACGTACACTTTAAACAAGGTACAAAATGGGAGTTGAAGAAATAAAGACCAACTATAGCAATAGTATTTAATTTGTGAACACACACTGAAAGTCTTGAGCATAGATGGACACTCAACCTTGAACAAAGTATGCTCGCGTCAGAGATCGATGGGTATTCGCTACCCGTTCACAAATTAAATCCAACAACAATAAATTTCTTTATCAGAGGACGACTCAAAGTGCCTGACTTTAACATTTTCCAGTCTTGCTACCTTTTTTCTCAGCAAACATCTTCCCTACTTTGGAACTGCCGAAACCAAAATTTCATGGCAAGATCTATCTTGCTAGAAGCCCTTTTCACTTCTTGAAAGTATTGAGCATAGATGGACACTTGACCTTGAAAATGTACGTTCACGTCAGAGATAACTGCATATTCGCTACAGGCCCGGGTTCACAAATTAAATCCAACAACAATAAATTTCATTATCAGAGGATGACTGAAGTGTCTGACTTTAACACTTTCCAGTCTTGTGACCATTTTTTTCTGAGCAACTTTGGAACTGCGTAAAACCTAAATTCCCTGGTAAGATATATCTTGCTACATGCCCTCATCAATCCTTGCCCTATTTGAGATTTTTTTTCCCCAGACTTTGGCCCAAAACAACAGCCAAACATGACTGGATAGAGGTATGAATTCTGTGGCAGTTGTCATCTGCTGTGTAAAGCACATGTCCCAAAATAAATGGTGTTTCAAGAATAAATTCAACTGAATACTTGATTAAAGGAGCATGTTGCAAATAAAACAGTTGCAGAGAAACAATGATGGACTCTCAACCCATATAACAATAATGGTATATTCAGCAGTTTCATTGATCAATGCCGCTTCACACGTAAGTTGCGTGAAGAAAACATTTTCATTTTTCACGTTCAAGTTCACACGCAACTCATACGATACTTGTGGGATCGCGTGATTTGTCTGTTCTGTTGCTTGTGACTTGATGATTGATTTGATTGGTTTGTTGTTTATGCTAGGTGCAATTTGGCTCCGCACAGAATGAAAAGGTTTTTCTTTTTTTTTCTTCAAATATCTTGTCGTGTGAGTACGCTTTAGGTATGCATGTATAACACTTTCCACAGTTGATGTAAAAGACAAAGAGTCAAGCAATGTCTTTCAACAGAAATAAATACACTCGAATAAACAATAACTCACCTTGAGATTACTCCAGGCTTCTAGTAGTGACGCAGCTACATTAGCAATCCCCGTAGTCTGGCCACCTTTCACTGATAGCTCCTCCTGACTCTCAGTATCCACACCTTCATCCTGGCTATCAGTCGTATCAGCTGCCTTGATCACGTCGGCATTCTCACCAGTCTTTACTTCATCTTCTGATTTGGTAGACTTATCTGCAGATTCAACACTTTCGCCAACTTTTTCTGCTGAAGTTGTTTTCTCTGCAGTTTCAGTACTCGTTTCAACTTCCATTGGCTTGGTATCTTCTTCTTTAGTTTCAGCACCATCTTCCTTAGCAACAGCCTCCCCTTTGGTCTCAGCATCCTCCTCCTTAGCAACAGCTTCCCCTTTGGTCTCAGCATCATCATCCTTAGCAACAGCCTCCCCTTTGGTCTCAGCATCATCATCCTTAGCAACAGCCTCCCCTTTGGTCTCAGCATCATCATCCTTAGCAACAGCTTCCCCTTTGGTCTCAGCATCATTATCCTTAGCAACAGCCTCCCCTTTGGTCTCAGCATCATCATCCTTAGCAACAGCCTCTCCCTTTGTTTCATCACCATCCTCTTTGGCAACAGCCTCTCCTTTGGTGTCAGCTTCATCACCATCCTTGATAACAGTTTCTGGTTTTGTTTCATTACCATCCTCTGTTGTCGTTGTCGACACAGTTTTCCCCTCATCTTCCACTGTCTCCATCTTTGCTGAATCACTTTCAGCTTTCTCTTTATCAGACGTTTTGGAATCTCCATCTCCTTCAGTTTTTTTCTCATCGAGATCTTTGGCAGTTGCATCGGGCAATAGTGTAACACCATCAAGACTGTCGCTTTCAATGGCAACAACTGGAGTGCTTGAGCCTGATTCTCCTTGAGAATCGGCGGCAGCAACTTTGGTGTCGCTAGTTCTCGTAAACAATTTCTTAGGCCCTTTTTCATTGTCACTTTCAGAGTTTGTGCTCTCTCCTTTAATAGCATCAACAGGACTGTTCCTAGCTACTGGAGTGAGCTGAAGAGACAGTGGTGTAGCTGATCTGGACGGAGTCTGTGAGGGAGTCTGTGAAGGAGTGTCATTAGCACTGGAATCATCTGGATCTTCAGATGGTTTAGCAATTTCTTTGGCCCACTTTTCAACAACAGAGTACACTTTACTATCATCCAAGGCATTTTTATGAGGAATTGGAAGTCTCATCAAAGACGTCAGGATCTGCAAAAAAAAAGACAAATTTATATGTTAATTTCAGTCTTTAAAGGTACTTCATTTTGTCAATATTTCACTTACCTCTAAATTGAACTATTTTAAACCTTGCTCAAACTATGACAAACCTTTGGCAATCTGCAATTGCTAGCGAATTAGGCAGTGTCAAATGACAAACGATGACTATTTTCAAAATTGCAATTCAGAATTTTCAGAATTTCAATATAGCAATTCACAGGTTATTTGTTAGAGTGTGAGCCTGCCTTAAGCTTAACTTGTAGTGAGTATACACCAATTTGGGTTCCAAATAAGATAATTCTTAAGAGAAATACAGACCAGTAGACCAATCAAAAGCAGCTACAAACTGCTAGAAAACTGTGGCAAAATTGGTGGAATGATTGAAATTCTTATGTATCAAATGCTATAATTCCCAAAGTCAAAACCTATTAATTGAAAAAACCCTTATAATCTTCATATCCACATCACATTTACAATTTGATTCAACCCCCTTCTGATTATAAATCTTCCATATCAACAGGTCATGTTTAAACAATTCTTTTGCGACCAAGTGTTTTTGTTGTTTTTTGGTAATACATTACAAGTTGGTGAATCTCCTTTAGCTTGAAAGTTCATTAGTGCATGGGCTGCAGATTGACTTTCCAACTTCCTACACTGACTTAAAATGCTACTTGAATAAGCCTAAGAATTTAAGACAGCTCAGGTCAGAAGTAAATTGTTACCTGACAGCATATTGGGAATATAAATTGATTATTCAATCGCATTGCTGATTTTGTGATAATCATGCATGGGTGAAATTTAAAAGTGACAAGTACATTTTAGGCCATTTGTATGCACCCAACTGGCTTCAACATAACCTTATTCAGGTTACACTCCACAGGTTTGCAAAACTCTTTTGCAGCAAGCATACCAAGCATTGTTTTTGTCACCTGGGCCAAGCAGAGTATGCACAGAGTTGATGCTTTGCTCAACAACACTGCATACACTGCCCAGCAGTGACTCGTGACTCTCATAGAGGCTCAATGCTGCTAAATTTGAAGACTCAATGGACAGTGGACCCGTACCTGCAATTGAAGCTCTCGCGGCTTATCTCCAAGATCAACCATCCAGCTCCATAATAGCTTGAGGCCATGATGTGACAGGAAGTTCTTCAAACAGCTCATTTCCTGAGTTTCCTGTTTTATTGTAAAAGAAAAAGAAACATCTTGTTCATTGTTTTGCAATACTATATATTTTGTCTCTGGTTATAAAACATACCTATTAATTGATAACGTACACAAACCGGGAATGAATATTACCTTTCACTCATACTACAAAAACTTTTAAAAATCATAGCCATCCAATCTGGCAATTATAAGATATTGTCCAGATTTTAATGTAATTATATTTGTGAAAATGATACTTCAAAGTATTCACAGTCTGAACTTTCTTAATCCATGCATACACAATTATATACAGAAAGGATCAAATTTTCATGACATGAAACTTCAATTTTCTTTTGTTTAGCATACCTGCAAAGGTTTTGTTTTTTTTTGTTTTTTTTGGGGGGGGATAATATCTTAAGAATGTATTAATACTAAAACCTGAAAAACAAACTAATGAAGTCAAGTATTTTCAACTGTCCTTTTGTCTAGAAATAAATGGTCATTTCGATTAGGATCAATAATTTATTTACAGGACTCTTCAAGGTGAAGTTGCCAAGCGCCATATCAGTACGGTTGAGATTGGTATGCAGCTGCAGTCGAAGAAATTATACTTTAACTCTTTAGCAATAGCAAGGAATTTATTCATAATCAAAATAATGTGTACATAAGATTATGTTATAAAACAACATTCTAATATCAACATTATTTCACATCCCTAAAAAATAAAAATAAAATGTAAAACAATTGTTGCTGCATTTACCTGCATGACTTGTAGGAGTTGTAGTCTCTGTCGCCTGCTATCAGCTCTGACCATCAGCCTACATAGCATCAAGGTATCGTCGCTAGTCTTCAGGCCGTGGCCTTCTAGTGTACTGCAGAATCTCTCAACCTCTTCTTCAAGCTGGTGAAATAAATTATTGTTTGAATGAAAAATAATCACAAAATACACTGTTTTACAGTTGTAAAATCATGTTTTTTGGATATGGTGTTCATTTACTGTTTGTGTGGGATATGTTACTTGGTCTTTACTGAGAAACATAGACTCCAAATTCATGCTTATAGGGAAAAAAACACACACACAAAACTGTTGATGCCCTTGTCCGCAAGAAAGTAGGCAGTATTCAACGCTACTTTGAATATTAACAGGTAGGAATAATACAATGGCGAATACATGGTCATTGGCAAAGATGAGTAGGTATATGTGTTACAAAAAGAAAATTTAAAATATATATATATTTTAAGGGACTGTGGCTGACCGCCCGGAACCGGCAGTTCTGGGCGGTTATCATTCATTGTTCAGAATAGCAACCGGCCAGGACCGGCGGTCAACAGCCAGTTCAGTTTTTAAGTGCTCCCCTACTCAATTTAGAATCTGTGTGTGATCATGTGTGGTTCTGACGGATCTTTGTGGTCAAAGCTTCTGATGTTTGGGTCATAGTTAAGACATCATTAACTGGAT
>JXSR01S001139.1:25639-37172 GCA_000969725.1 Ophiothrix spiculata | reverse complement strand
TTTAGAATCTGTGTGTGATCATGTGTGGTTCTGACGGATCTTTGTGGTCAAAGCTTCTGATGTTTGGGTCATAGTTAAGACATCATTAACTGGATATGCCTTTGCTAACTTTTAACATACCTATTAGTTCTAACTTTTAATTTACCATATAAACCTATTCCAGTGCTCTGGGCATTGCCAAACAACAGGTGACCAATATACAATATAAAACTTGATTCTTACAAAATGTAAATTAATTTTGCACTCTGAATAAGTATTGACGTGGAATTCTCGGTGGCCAACTATGCAAATAGTGATTCTAAAAATCAATTTTCTGATGAAAATAGCCAATGGAAGTTATATATTACATACCATATATCCTAAATGAATTTTTTTTCTGGAAAAGTCTAAAAATTCTCATTCTCAGAAATTTAACACTTACTGATACATCCTCATAATAGCTCTCTCGCCTCTTTGATATTCCTTTACTGCGCTTGGGAGTTTCAGTCTTCTGTTTCTTGGGTTTACCAATGAAGCCTCGACATTTCTCGGAACCACATAAACACTTCTGGGCACTTTTACTGCAAGGATGTAAGCAAGAAAGAAAAATAGTAAACATGGCTATAGTAAACAATTCAATATTAGGGAAAAATAAAGATGCATCCCATTAACTTGAAATGCATATGAGACAGGTAAAAGGTAATGCAAGGTCAGCAGTGTCTAAACTTTGAACGTTGGCTCTGATGTAATCACACCAGCATCAACCATAACAATTCTGGGTGTCATCTTTGACAGATCGCTCGACAAGTTTCTTCCATTTGTAGTTCTTCTAGTGTACACCTTCGCAATTTGTCTCGGACCAGAATGTTCATAAGCCAGGATACATGTAACAATGCTGTGCATGCCAATATCACATCAAGACTGAACTATGCCAATTCTATTTTATTCGGCATTACTACTAAACTTTAATACTCAATAGACTCCAGCGGGTGCAAAAAAGGGCTGCACAACTCGACTTCAAATGTAGGAAATATGATCATGTGTCACCGTTTATCAATTAATTACACTAGCTTACGATTCAAAGGAGAATTCAATTCAATTGTTTATAAGTGTATTACAGAGTCTGAGAATGTTCCTTCATATTTTACAGAACTCATCATTCAATATGTTCCCACGCGCCCCGGACTACGATCTTCTCAAGATACAAGACTATTGATCATTCCATATACTCGTACTGTTGCTGGTTCAAATGGTTTCTATGCTGCTATTCCAAAACTTTGGAACAGCCTTCCATATCACACCCATCATGCAGGTTCACTGGCAATCTTCAAATCAAAGGTGAAAACTCATTTTGTAATTTTGTTCTTTTTTGTAAAGTGTTATATGATACTTAGTTTTCTTTGTAAGAACACTTTAAAAATCAACAGTGTAATGTAGTGTGTAGTGTAAGCTGTCTGTGCTGAAAACAGTGAATGTAACATCCTGGATATCACAAAATTCAGGGTTCAACTGCTTCAATCAAATGAGCCATAATCATGTTGCCTTGCCAGAATTGATGATTGCCAGTACCCATTTGACTCATGTACCAAGTCAATTTCACCTGAGACCTGTTTGTGAACATAATTGCTGATGCAACCATTATCTTCACCATTCACAATAAAACCATTCCAAGTTCCAATTGATTTCATTTCATAAGCTATTATACATACCATTTCAAAGGATTTCAACTTCTCTATTGGCTGGATTTTATCACAAAAGCTAACTGTTAATCCTGCAAGACTACTTGCAAGGCACTTATTTCTAGCACATGACTTGGCTTGTTTTTGGTGTGAACATCTGCAGTTGGCTTGTAATGCCTACTTTACACAGCATGTACCGTATTCGTTTCAATAAGCGCCCAGGGCGCTTAACAAAGTCGTTTTGGGTGGGCGCTTATTTTTCTATCGCGCAATTTTTTTTTCAACCTGTAGGCCTATTTTAAGTGAACAGTGAGTAGAGATGCAATATACTGTACACAAAATTTGTAAAACTTGCCGTGGGAAAATTGCTCTAGTGTCACGGTTTCTGAATAAATGTTGACCAAACATCTTTCCAGAGTACATGAATATATAGTCCAACATAACATGTGTTCAAATACTCCATTTTCTTTTCGTAAACCACAATAATAATGTGTGATTTCCGGTGTAATTTCTCCTCCGAAGAATTGTCCGTGCGCCATATACATTGCCACGTGCAGAGGTCAGGGGAAATCCCTTGTTTTGGCAAATCACCGGGCAAATCACGCAATTGGAAATTTTGATAAAAAATAGTTCCTCAATAAAACGGTTTATATTAACAAAAGTTTTCCAAAATGTTGTTTTTTCAGAAATAAAATAAAAGTAACAACCATAATTTCATTATATCTTGTTTAGTATCATTTTTTTAGCATTGTTCACACTTTTTATTGTCTTGTTTTTTGAAGATTGAAATAACTACGCCAGCATAATTAATGACGTAATACCCTTCGGATTATTTCGGCTTCACACGAAACAACGTTTTCATTGATAAAATCACTTCGCTTTATTATTCGGCAAGTTGCGTAAATAGTCGGAGAGGATGACATCATCAAATCTATTGACACGTGGTCTGATTTTTCGGAGGGTGAATTTCCCGGGAATTTGTATGTGCCGAGAGCGTATTTACGGGAATAACATTTAAGTTTTATGAAGGAATTTTGCAAGTTGATCTAACTCCATTGCGTGAGTAATATACTAAAATCTTAGACGTCAATATTTTGATCAAAGTTGAGTTTTCGTAAGTGATGGGACGATTAATTGTCCCAAGTAAACGCCGGGAGTAAACGTAAGTGTAAACAACAGTTTATTGCGCTGGTTCCAAAATTTACTCTCTACCAATTTCGTTTTTGCCTAGAAAACACTTTAATTATTTGAAATGACTGACGTAATATTTCTCAGAAATGTATCATTTACTTGAAATACCGACTCAATAACAATGTATCTTATTGAAATATTGATTAGCTGATGAAGTCGGCGATAACATTTCTATCCGATCGAAGATTTTCTAGATGATGACCACTTTGGATGACGACTTTTGGTTTGAATTTAATGTCAAGTATGGAGAAAAATATTCATATCAACGTTGTTTTTATTTTAATAGAAGACTAAATTTTGTATATTATTGTACCATTTATAACAATTAGTATTACTATTTTTATTTGGCCTTATGAAAAGTTACGATAGCGTGACTTGCAATTCTTTGTTCAGTTACAAATGTAGGTGCCAATTTTGATGTTTGAAACTTCAATAAAATACGATGTGGCACTTCCGGACTTCAAAATTTGCATGGGCGCTTATTTATTCTCTATTTTTAGAATTCAAAAAGTCGAGGGTGGGTGCTTATTGGAGCATGGACGCCAATTGGAACGAATACGGTACTACATACGACATATCACTTGTCAACAAGATTGTAAGCATATAAATATTGTTGTCTCACCCATAATCCTCAAATTGATAATCAAAGGTGAGCTCCATTCCAGCCTTGATATTTTGCTTTGTAAAGAAGCCTACACGCAATTGGCCGTTGACGGTCCACTGTAATAAAGTCAGTAATTATAAATTAGCAAATGGGTATTTTAACAGATATGTTGCATTGAATAATAATCTACATTTTTATCTACAGCATGGTTGAAAACAATCCTTACGAAACTGTTTTAAGCCATGGAAATATTTCAATTATTTCATTATTCAATTCCAGCCATACATTTTCTAAAACTAAATTATATACTAACGCACCACCTGTCCATTTTTTATTACCTTTTGAGTTTCACAGTTAGGATCACAGCTATGGTTGATAAAGCGAGATAAGTTTCCTTTCTTTGTGGCATCGATAACCTGGAAAAAAGTTCAGAGATAAAACATCACTAGTTCATTCAATATAGTGTAACATTTTCCAAGATAATTCAAAACCTAGCCCGTTTCAGTGGTAACATTTATCCTTCTCCTTCTATGGCAACACAAAAAACACATCCTTAACTAAAATATGAATCAAAAATTGAATTGTTTGAACTAAGATGTCTGCTTTATGGTCAAAATGCTCTAAAACTTGCAGAAGTCTTATTTATGAATGGCATAAAATCTCAGAGAATATCATTGAACTTTTTGTATGGATCTGAATACTCTTTAAGATAAAGAGAATTGAGTTGCATGTGCACAATTTTCATTTTTAATGTTTTATTACAACCCAATTGTCAGGGATGTGAGAGTCAGGTGATAAAAAGAGCTGAAAATGGTGACAAAATGCCATAAACAGGCTGAAAATGAAAGAAAAAGCTCAAATTAGGACTCTTTTGAAGGTATAAAAAGCTGAAATCAGCTTAAAAGCTGAAATCTCACACCCCTGCATTGTACATTGCAAATGCTACATTGTATTCCACAAACCCCATAAATATTGGACACCTGGTTCTTGCAGATACAATTGCACTTTAAAATCAATGAAAAACAAAAGAATCAATCTTAATTGTCTTATTACCTAAAAAATCAAGATTTCAGAATCCAAATTATTTGTGTCGATCATGTCACATGAGAATCTTACACAATTTCAATCCTTCAGAAACTGCCATATAAATGGCACCTATGTCCTAAGTGCACAAATGAAAACAAGAGTCAATTTCTTAAATTATCGCCCACATTTTCTCAGCCACTACCTACCTCGTCTTGCTTGAGTGCCATAAAGAAGAAATGGGTGTTATTCTCTTTGTTGTATTGCTTGGTTCTCTGCTTGAATTCAGAGTAATTCAGAACCTCTCCTACGTACTCCATGATGAACTGGTTCCTGTAAAATTAATGAGTATATACAATTATTATGTCAGAGAGACAGGAATGGTCTATCAATACATTGCTCCTTTACAAAGTATTATATGTGATGACTCACCCAGAAAGGGGGGATTTTCCAGATGATATCAATTTTGCTTTCATCATTTCATCTGTTACAACATTTTGTAAGCTTAAAAAATGACACCTTACTTGTTGAAATTGATTAAGGCGATCAAATTTTACAACAGAAAATCTGCGGAAACTATTATTATTTTCTTTATTTTTTTCTGCATATTTTCATCCATTTCTCGAAAAGTGTTCTGTCGCGAAGTTCCCCTTTTCGGGGTAAGTCATCACAAATAATATCAAAGCATCAATAAATATAGCAAACACATGTAAAAGATGACCAAATAACCTTAAGGTTTTTAAAACACTTTGAACAACTTGGAATATATGGGCTGTAAAGTCCTGGGCCGATTTCACTAACGTTTAATGATGATCGCCGACTCAAAAATGATTAAATTGAAAAAATACAAGCTATATAGCGATCATTTTTGGAGTTGACAATCAAAACAGGGTTACCGACCATCATTAAACGTTAGGCCAAAAAAAAATATTGTTTGTTTGCCCTCCAGTGGAAAAATTGAAATTTTTGGTTGGTCGGTCGGTTGATCTTTCTTTTTTTACTCATCACATATATTTTAAAGAGTGATGTCATTACATGGATTTTATCACAAATGCCAAGCAATGGAAGGCTTAATCAAATATTGTGGTTCATTATTTAGAGGAAATATGCATTTTATACTACTAAATGTGACTTTATACTGCTAAATTTTATGTTTTCCATTGAAAATATTGAGTTTTCATATTTTACATGTTTGGAAAAAAAAAACCTAAAATCGCGACCCAAATTTTTGGCATTTTTTGGGTCGGTCGCGGCGGGCAAACAAACACATTTTTTTTAAGGCCTTAGTGAAATCAGACACAGACACAGGGAAGCGGGTTAGTGCAGCGGTATTTCCCTCGCTTTGCACCAATAAGTCCCGGGTTCGATTCCCTGTATTTGGTTTTCAGTCCATGCTCGCTTCCGCAGGTTTTTCTCCGGGTCCTCCGGTTTTCCTCCTGCACTAAAACTGAATATTAAAGAAAGATCTAGGACCTCAATGGAAATAAGCTTCATTAGAGGCTTTCTTGGGCTCTTTCACAGATCTCCATATTATAATTATACTGAAAAGATTATTCAGTGTGTCTGTTATCATTCGTTAGATATGAACACAGTAATTGTATCAAATAACAGCTGAAAAGAACTTTATTATGAGTTGAAAAAGTACAGCAGCATCAAGCAGTCCTATCATACAGCTAATATACCATTTTAAAACTTTGATTTCTTCGTTTGATAAGATCATAGGATCAAAAGTTCAAAAGCATTCCAATCATTTTGAGACATCCTGACATATATACAGCTGCAAGGTAATGCCGCTCTATTTTGAAGCTTAATTTGACTATTAATAAGACTTCTTAAGCGGTTCTTTTCATAAATGAAAAGTGGCAAAATAAAATAAACAAGAGATCTTTAATCAAATAGCAAAAACAATGGGGAAAAATAACAGAACCATTCATGGGGTTATCTGTTAAAAAAAGTTTGCAAATGAAATCGCAACAGTTGTATATATCACATTTCCTGGCTCTGATTCATACAGGTTATAAATATCACATAGGAAGTCAGAAATATTGCGCACTCTCATGAATGCTGAGTTCTTACTCAGATGGTTTGGATAACTTCATAGAAAATCTAGTACTAAGAAACTCTGTCAAGATACTTTCATTGAATAGTACAAAAAAAAACCTCAAAAGTAATGGGCTTGATTTCAAAATAAACTGTGCTAATGGGGGTAATTTGCTCTTAACCCTAACGCTACCTAGTACTAAAAAGTACTATCGGATAAAATCAAGAAAATAGTCTAAGTCCAATAACGTCATAGGCGGGAGATATATGTAGGCACCGAATCGCTGCCAGGCAGCGCCCGCCCCGTGGCTTGGTATTGCTTGACTTTGGATTGGGATGCGAGAGGTCCTGGGTTCGAGTCCGGAGTTAGAATGAGTCAAAATAGCAATTTTTTATGTAGGAATTTCCAAGAAGATATGTTTTAAACGCACCAGGGTTAGGGTTAATTGTTTTTGTAATTACATCTAAATTCACCTGAATTTAACTTACCAGGGACTTGTGAGAGTTATATCTACAGAGATGTGAGTGGGGTTGCTTAATGGAGGTCAGAGCCTCACAATTTCTGAAAATTTATTTTAATCATAACTTGAAAACCAATGAAGTAAACTATATAAAGCTATACATTTTTAGAAAGGGAGTTTCACAAGCAATCTATTATTACTATCAGGTTCTTAATTTCAGAACTCGCTTTTTAGTAACTCACCAAAACAAGTTATTTTGCCAAAATGTTTTGAACAAGTCTAGAAAAAATATTCGGCCAAAATGTTCAAAAGTAGGTACAAGTCATCTATATTGATGGTTCTAGGGAATTTTTCCTCGATTTTTTGTTTAATCCCCTGGTTTTGAATTGAAAATTTAGGTCCAAATAGGCCAAAAATTCATTTTTTCAAAATCATGATTTTTTCTTTTGTGAAAACTAAGTTAATCAAAAATTTGAGAAAAAATTCCCTAAAACTATCAATTTAGATGATTTTTACCTATTTTGGAAGATTTTTGCCGAATATTACTTTTTCTAAGCTTGTTCAAAAAAAAAAATTCCCTTTCTAAAAATGTATACATTTATGTGGTTTACTTTATAAGGTTACAAGTTATGATAAAAACAATTTTTAGGGATTGAGAGGCTCCGACCTCCCTTAAAAAACTATCGTTTTCAATTGAGTTTGCAAGATTTCTGATGTTGTTTCTATTTTGGCACCAAAAGTATGGCTCAAAAAGGGAGGAAAATATAACTTCTTACAAAGCTGAATTAATCTTTCAAGCTGATAACTGGCATATCTGTATCTACATTTTTGTCATTTTGCAAAAAGACACAATTTTATGCTAGAATTATGTATACATTTCACTGATTTTCATTTTTTCTTGTTATTAAATTGTTATTATTTCAAACTCACAAAATGGGATAAAGCTATATTTACAAGTATCAAAATTAAATCCCTGTATTCATATAACAAACTTTTCTAAAATGCCCCACTATAACCATACCCCAATTATATTTTTCTTTCCCACAATTGAAAGGTAATTTGAACAACATTGTTTCAAACTAGCTTCTTATCCACCAAAATTGCTCCATGTTTGTTCTTAAAAAATGGTTTCCAAAACTCAAGTAATGCTCTTGTTTTCATCATTAGACATATTTTATCAATTATATTTACAAGAATTCTACTCACCCCTTAAGATCAGCCTTGGCTTTTAGACCATGGCCTTTATCCTCTGCATAAAACACTCCAACATCGGAATTTTGTTTCTGAAATTAAGAAAATATTAAAGTCAATTAAATGTGTCAAGAAAATGAAAGAATAAGTTTTAACTATAACTAACTACTGGTTGAAGAATCAAAATTCATGTTATGCATCATCGCACTATGGTAGCTATAATACTCAAAGGCACCTATACTTTAAAGGAACTTGCATAGATTTTAACATTCCCGATTGATATCTTTTTTTCACAAAAAAACAGGCTGCTTTTGTAATACATTTTTAGTGGTCCAGCCAAACCTCAACTTACTTCACTTTTTTAAGCTTAGTTCACTTCAACAGATATGGTTAATGTTGCTTTGCATTTTAATTTGAACAGTGTTTTTCAAATCTGTATTCTCTCCCAATTTCAGGGATTATTTTTGTGTGGATTTTTTTGCTTTTAGTTTCTCTTTGATAAACATGGAGCCAAATGATTAAATTGCTTGTGCTCTGAATATGGTGTTGCTTTATGCATGAATATAATTTATGCCACTCATTCAAATATTTTTAAATAAAAATATTAGTTATATTCTTAGAAGATTATTCTACAAAACATTTCAGTGAAGTTTAAAGAATGACACAAGTAAAAATCCATGAATGTCAATCTCTATTACAAATCCCTTAACTTCTACTTTCCTGAGCCAGACAAACATTGTGTCTTATTCTCTAATTGCACAGTCCGCCATTTGAGGGGGTAGCCTAAATTTGACAGTGAATTAAACTAATATGTTGCATAACGATGTATTCACTTCATGCAAGGTCAGTGGCTTTTATGTAAGTTCCCATTCATCTCGCAAGCCAGGTCGAGGCTCTCCCAAAAATGACGAAACCGTTCAATAGGCTAATGGAAGAAGAACAAGAATGATGATCATACCCATACTATGATGTAACTTTTGCAATAACTTAGAATTTATGAATCGAGTACTGTAGATGTATCTAATTTTGAGTCCACTTAATTTTGTGAATAGCAATTAGGCACGCATTTTTACATGAATTCAAATTCACACATTAAAAGATGTGTAATGATAAACAATAGTTAATAAGTAAGCAAATAATTGTGCTAGGTATTCAATTTCATGTAACTCTGTAGCCAATGATATTCAATCCATCTGAAATCCACTAATTAGAGCTTAATGTCTATGAACTACGGATATTAACTAACAAAAGAAAAGGTCAGTAATATGACCTGACTGGAAAGACACAGTTATCATGAAAACAGGAACAGGAACAATTACTTGGTTAGGTCCTGTTCAAAAGCAAAGATTAAATTCAAAACAAGGAAGCCATGATGCAAATACCATGTTTTTCTATTCTTATAGATTACGCTTCTTAACTTAAACTGGCTGTCTGTTTGCAAATTGAAACAAGAAATACATATAAACACATTTTTCAGTATCAAACAATATATTTTTGGAATTCTACACCATATGTTTTATAAATAATATAGGGTGAATATTTAAGTTTTGAGGTCAAGGATTCCATTTTTGACAAAATTTGATTTTTTTTGTTTTCAAAAACTTAGCCATTTCATATTTTACGCCCAATTTTTTTTTTCATATTCAGACCCCCTGATCAAAACTGGTTTTTCAGTCTAAACTTGCTCATTTTTTGGCTCAGGAGATCATATTTTATCAATTGAGATTTTACCTTAAGGGACTTGAAACATCACCATCTTATAACCCACCACTATTAAAAACAATAAAAAAAACCAAGATTTTTCAATTACCCTATTACTCAAAATTGTGCTTCCCGTCATCTATTATCATTCCTTTTGATCGTGTCATATGTGTGTTTCAAATAATTAATTTACATCTTGAAAGTTCATGTAAGACATAAGAATTTATTTCTTCAAAATATGCAAAATTACAGTAGCAACGTATCAGAAAATAGTACAATCAACTGTACATGTATATTAAATATTGTGGAGGATGTCTGGGAAGTAAGCATTAAGCCTGTTGGGTCCCAGACTCAAAGTATTTAGATAAATTATACATGATTAATGTATTCTTGGAATCATAAATTTAGCAGTCTGTCCTCTCATTCCACAATGTGATGTGTAAGCTTGATGAACTTGGAGATAACAATGCTTACATATAGAATTGAACCTTAACTCCAGATTGAGGACAGACCTGTCCGAAATTTCAAAATATGTGAAAAATAGCAGGGGTCGATTTCACTTACTTTAAAATGCATCGTTAACCCATCGCAAGACCAAAACCCATCGTTGGCTACGACCACCTCTTGACTCCACGCAACGTTAACAAAGGGTTCTGTTGCAATGCATGATTAATATACCTTACGATGCAGTAAACACTTACGAAGGGTTTTCACGTCATTGTGAAGTGTAGTTGTAGTTACGAGCTGAACCCTTCGTTAGCTACGATGCATCGTAATGTTAGTGAAATCGACCACAGATCATCACTGAAATTTCTACAACATGCATAAATACAAAGTGCCCCTACCTTCTGGAACCTTCTATTGGTACACCAGTCACCACATGGACATCTGTAGGAGCTGTGAAAACGAAAGACAACCCCATCAAAATATTATTAGTAATAAATCTACCGGATTCTAGCCAGGCAAATGTATAGTTTATCCCAAGGTTGTCTTTTATTCGTTCGCGGGGTTTTTAATTGCCGACGACTGTTGTTAAGCTGTCTTGCGTACCGATACACTAACTTATGCACATATCGGCAATGCGCAATTTGTTGATTGCGATTGCTTTTTACCAAGCGATTCACACATGCATTAAGAGTGGCGTGCTTGACCTGACTTTGAATGCAAAACAACACTGAGACATACTATAAGTGGGGGGTGTTGTGTGGCCAACTGCCACCACTGAAAGTAGCTACGACCCTGTTTATCTGATATGTAGGGTCTAAAAGAAATTAATCAACATGGACATCACAAGAAGAAAGTGCCAACCACATTTTCTTCAAGAGATTTAGTTGTGATCAACTTCAAACAGTATATAATAGTACCATCCTTTTTGTCACCATGAGGAAAATGGAAAAAGATCTGTACTGGTTTCAGCAATGACAACAGGGACAGATACCGCAATAAGGCCTTAAAAATTGTTTGATATGCATAGGAAAAATTAGAGTAGGTAGGTAGGTAGGTCTTTTTTCAATTTTCAACAAAAATGCACCTAATTTTAGGCTTGTTTGGGTGCTTTTTTTTTCATTAATTTTCAAAAAAAAAGCACCCAACTCACTAAATTTGGGCGAGTTTTTTTACCATATTTCTTTATTTGACCAGAAGATTTGGGTCTGTAGGGTTAC
>JXSR01S001139.1:8359-23923 GCA_000969725.1 Ophiothrix spiculata | reverse complement strand
CTATTCAGGCAATCCTCTCCACAGGCTGGGTATCCCATGGCTCTTTCCCTTTTAGATCTTGCCAACTTACCATTCAATCATGAGGACTCTATTCAGACAATCCTCTCCGCAGGCTGGGTATCCCATGGCTCTTTCCCTTTTAGATCTTGCCAACTTACCATTCAATCATAAGGACCCTATTCAGGCAATCCTCTCCACAGGCTGGGTATCCCATGGCTCTTTCCCTCTTCGATGTTGTACATTCACAAACCATTCTCCTTGCCTCCTTACTGGCCTTCGACCGACGCCTGATGAAAAACAACGAAAACATGTGAATGAATATCAACATCGACAGGAATCAGAATAAAGACAGATAACCTAAATTTGGCCAATTTAAAATATATCACAAACATTTTCTTTTTTATAATTTAGCCCTTTTTGGCATTTTTAACTATGATTCATTTTGAAATTGATAATCAATGAGAAATATCATAGGTTATAAAAATTGTTACAGCAGTCCAACAAAACTTGTAGAACATGGAGTCCAATGACGGATTAACCAAATTTATGGTTAAGCACATCATGAGTCAGTTTTGTGGATGAATCCATAATCATTAATTAATATCCCAAATTTTGTTTCTCAAAAGTTTTGAGTACATTTTGGAACTCAATTGCTGACTATCGAAATTTTTTAATTTGGATGGAGCCTTTTATCTATCTATCTATCTATCTTCCATAAAGATAGATAGATAGATAGATAGATAATATCAGGTGTTCCAAAATTATTTTGGTCATGAAGGCTAAAGCAGCTAGCTGTGTACAGTGGTGTACAAAGTTTAATCACACTCTGGTGTTTTTATCATCAATTTCACAAAAATGTAATTTTATTACATTATGAATACATTGTGTATATTGAGAAAAACTGTATTATAGATCTTTTGGAAAAGATTATTTAAAGGTTCTGAAAGACTTTTTACAGGTTCTGAAAGACATGATTTACGGGTTCCAAATGACTATTTACAGGGTCTGGAAAAACTACTTATGGCTGCATAATTTACACAGATTTATACGTAAACAACTTTCATTCACAGATTTATGCGCGCATCAGGTTACACACACAAATTGACCTATCACTTACTGTGTGGTTAGCATTGCATTAGTGTGCATTTTTGATAAATTGGGCCATCAGGCAAGTAAATATCACATTGATATATAAAACAAATGTGTTTTGTTAAAACAAGAGATCTGAAAAAATCAGTTTATATTTATATGAACTGATTTTATAAACTGATTTTTTCAAATCTCTGGGTTAAAACTATGGTCCTTCAGTTACTAAAATGTAACTATTCTACTTCGGGGCTGCGCCACTCCATACACTTCAGGTCCATAGTTTTAACCAGAGATCTAAAGTCAGTATATTTTTGTATATTACCTACAAAATCAAAATCATAGGGTAGACTTACCTTTCTGTTAAGTAGAAGTTCTCATCCAGATCCTCAAATTTGGGCAGCTTCTCTCTCTCTACAATTCCCCAAGTACTTGGATCAGGCTTCTCTTCAATCAGCTCTCCTTCTTCCATATCTCCAGACTTGACAGCGGCACCATCAGTACTCGCTGCTTCACCCTGGTCATCGGGCGGACTGGGGACATCAATCTCCCCTTCTTCCAAACCATGATGTGGAGATCCTAGCCCTGGTATCTGGAATTCCCCTTTGCTAGTATCTGTTTTCAGTGATTCTTGATCCATCTCCCGCTGCTCATCAAATGGATTGCGAGGTTCTACTTTGATGGCTTTGGCTTCCACTGATGATGTTGCCTCGGCGACCAAGGCCATGATGGTTTCTACTGCAGAAGGTCTTTCAGGTTTTGAGTCGGATGATGTATCCATTGATACATCTTGCTGGTAGTCTTTAAACATATAAACAGATTGTTCTTTAGATGGTTCTTCTTTGACCGATACCATTGTTGTATCCATTTTCTCATCTTTAACTTCCAATTGCCCCATATTTATTGACATATCTCCATCTGGTTTAATATCTTCCTTCACTAAAACTGGACAATTTTCCATTTTAGATTCAACACTATCTGTGGATTCAAATTCCTCTTTTTTGGTTGTAGTACTGTCTACAATTTCAGATTTAATCGTGTCTTTCACAGTTGCACTTTTCGTTAACTTCTCATTATTTGATTTGTCACTATCAGTACTACTAGTTCTTTTCCTATTTTTATCGTTTTTCGATGTCCAATCATTGCCCCACTCTACATCAACATCCTCTGCGAATAAACTGTACCTCGGTACCATCACTTTTTGTTTGCGAGGAGGCAAGGTAAGGTGAACAGAACGAGTGGGCTTTGGTGGCTTCTTGATCTCCTTCTCTTTCACCAAAGTTGGCGCTGCATCAAGCGAAGGTGGGGGTGGAGGTGGATTTGATGTGAAGTCTAAAGAAGCTGGACGCGGTTGTGGAAGATGCTCCGTTAGAGGAGGGGGCTCATCATCATCATCTTGTGTAGTGTTCTTAGATGGTACAACTTCTTCCTCCAATGGAAGTAATGGTAAACCATCATCTGACGAATGACTATGTTCTGTTTCTACCAGAAAATGAGATGGCAAAGGAATTCCTCCAGAAGATGGAGCACCTTTACTTTCCTGCCATTCTGGACCTCTATTATCTTGCTTTATTGGAGACAAAGAGATGAGAGTTGACACCGGTGATTGCGGTTCCACAGGTCCCCATCTGTTTTTACGCTTCTTATTACCAATCACAGGTATTTGAAGTGCTTCAGTCACATGCTCTGGGGGATGTAAATGAGCATAAGGTGGTGGTGGCGGAGTATCCAATAATGGACTCCTGTGCTGTGGTGGAGTCTCCAACAACGGTGTCCTGTGTTGTGGTGGAGTATCCAATAATGGTGCCCTATGCTGATGCTCATCAAAAACGGGTACACTATCAAAAGTTGGTATGGATACAAGATTTGAGTTACCTCTCCCAAAATGAGCAGGTGATCTAGAGTTAATGTCAAAAAATGACCTTCCACCAATCACTGGTATGCCCATTGTTGGGGCTGGGGAGCCAATCACTGAGATAGGTGACGGAGTTGGAACAGGTGACGGTGAACTCATCACCACCGATGGAATGGTGGCACTTACAACTGATATTGATGAAATATTTTGTGCTGCTGATATATCAATATTTTCCATAGTCGGTGGTGGAGGTACAGGCTGTGGAGGAAAAGACTCAACCATTGGTGCATTTTCTGAGCTAACTGGAGGGTTAGAACCGATTACAGGAATGTGATAAGTTTCAATAGGCACTTCATCATGAACAGGTGATCCAATGTCCATATCCATTGGTTCATCAATACTCTCATGGGAAGCATACATAGCTGGTTCAATTGGTGGCACAGGATGCGCCGTTGATGCAATTGGAAGCACAGGATGTGCCGAGTCAATGGTCTGAATTCTTTGGACTTCAGCATTCCTTACATGTGCGGTATCAATCTCCATTTCAGTTGGATTACCCTTTGCTATCCCGTCTTCATGAGAATCTATAATCATGGGATTTGGGTTTGAATGAGAATCTATAATCATGGGATTTGGGTTTGAATGAGAATCTATAATCATGGGATTTGGGTTTGAATAAGAATCTGCAGGAGGCTGATGAGTTTCTTGATACCCTACAGGTCTTTCTTCCCGTCTTGGATTACCATGTTCTTCTATAGTTAATTCTTTCTGAAACCCCTCTGTAGGATCCATAGATTTCTTAACATCAAGGACGGATTGCACCTGCTGAGGCTCCTTATGACTTGCTTGTATTGTCTCAGGAGAGGAACTTTTCCGACGGCTACTCCTTGTTGGCAGACTATCTTTGTGTTCTTTCATGTTATCTGCTTCTGTTTGCTCCAACTTCGTCTCTTCTTTGTTAGCACTATGCACAGGATCTTGCTCAGATTCAGCAGATCTCTCTTCACTTACTTCCATCTCTTTACTCTTATTCTCAACTACATCTTCAGGTTTCTCATCATCTTTTGTACTCTTATTGGAACCTCTTCTTCTGCTGGTTCTCCTCGTTTGTGGTTCACTTTCTTCAGGTACTAATGGTGTTGTTGGTCTTCTACTGGACTCCTTTTCAGCAGTCTCTGGTTCTTTACTACTATCTCTGCCCCTCCTACGACCCCTCCTCGTGGTAGGAGGTGAATCTGACCTAGGTTTTTCAATCTCTTCTTGTCTTACAACTGCTTCTTTTGATTCCGTTTCATTTTCACCTCGCTTTGAGCCCCTCCTTCGACTGCTTCGCCTTGACGGCGCTGGCTCAACCGGTATAGCTGGCGAATCAGATCGTTTCTGTTCTACCTCTTCCTTGTCAACCTCTGCTTCATTACCATCCTTATTTGACCCTCTCCTCTTATTACTACGGCTTCTTGACGGCAAGTTTCTTTCAGGCGATTCGTCCTTCTTTCCACCTCGTAATCTCGTACTTCTTCTCGTAGAGCGCCTGCTTTGACTATCTTCAGTGGGCGAGTTGCTACGTTCTACCTCCGGTTCACCTCCGCCGCGTCTTCTTGACCTCCTTGTATTTCTCGATGTCTCCGTAACGCTATGATTACCATTATTATTTGAATTCACTTCCTGCTTTTCTGTTTCCCCATCGCTTTCATTGTTGCTATGTTTAGTTCTATTTACACTATCATCATCTTGCCCAGTAGTGTCTACTGCTTTGTCTCCAGATGCATCCATCTGATCTTTGTGACATTCACTAGTACTAACAGAAGGGTTGGACTTCACTTTACCTGGTGACAAATCTTCCTTTGGTGAAGTATCTTCCTTTGGAGAATTTTGTCTCTTTGCTTCTCCAACATTTGCGATGGCACGTGCCAGTCTTTCTTTCACCTCTGAAGTCAGCCCCGACATAGGGTCTTTCTTTGGCATATTAGGAAGGATATCGAGTGGCTTGGCAAGTTCATCCTTGGGTGTTGATTTGGTGTCTTTTATCGAGCTATCACTCTCTTCATCATAGTCATCCCGTCGCACAAACCCAATGCGCCACTCAACAACTGGTGGCTTCTTGGGTTCGGCCTCTGGTGGCGGAGCCTTTTTGGAAGCTTTGGCTCTGCTATTGGACATGCGTACTGTTCTGGGAGTGAATTTTTGGCTACTTCCTGAAAACTCTTTGCTTTTAATTTCAACTGATTCTTGCATTTTTTGAGAAACAGAGAGAATATCTACACCTTTTGACGAGTCTGTTTGACCAGAGTCATTAATTACTGCTTCTTTGTCAAGATTCCCATAGGAAGACGTGGATTTGTCCTTGGTCCCTGAGGTTGTTTCCATGGGAACATCCTCTTTCACAAGAGGTGAAGATATAGCTGGTGAAGTGTCCATATCTGTTACGGAGTCTTTGCTGCTTGACACACCAGGAGATGATGCATTATCCTTTGTCACTGGTTTACCATCATTTTCGTTTTGAAGATTCTCAGGATTTGTCGACTCTGAAGAAGCAGCATTTTCCACAGAAACTTTTGACAAGGATGTCCGAACTTCTCGCTCAGATACATCAACACTTTTTGTATCAGGTTCTTTATCTGCGTTCATTGCAACACTAGCATCAACTTTAGGCCCTTCCTTTGAATCTTTCTCGTCGTCACTGCTATCATCACCGTGAGTTGACGGTGAACTCTGGTAGTTCACAAGCCCAGACATGTTTCCCTGAAGATCAGACAGCTGTTTATGTGCAGGCTTCTCAGTACTGAGCGCCGCCAAGTCGGGTTTTCCGGGTACTGTCGTCACTTCGTTTTCATCTTTCTTGCCTGCGTCCGGTGATCCATGCGAGGATTTCTGAAATGACAAAATACGATTGACAGTTGTAAAATTATCTATATTCATAGTAGCAGTAATAATGCTGCAGTAGAGATCTGTACATAGTAGGCCATAACAGCAGCAGAGTGAAATAAACGACACGTTTTTGACAACTCAAAATTAGACTCTGGAATGTTGCTTAAACAATCTTATGTAGCATACACATTACATTTTTATCTTAGCATGAGGGATCAAATTGGGGAGTTTGGATTTTTGCCAATGATGTATCGCATCTTGACGTAATGTGCATAATTGAAAACATGCACTTTACTTTGCATTCAGTTTTGTGCATCCCTAATGTGAAGTACATGACTCGTTTTCCTCTACACACAACAAACCCTCTGCACAAAGTTGATTATGACAATTTTGAGTGGATCTGAATACTTCAAATCGAAGCCCATGGCTTCAGAAGCTATTTATGTGTAGATGTATCTAGGACTCAAGCTTACTTAAAACATCAACAATGATCAAATTAAATAATGTTATACATCCATGATACAAAGAATAATCAAATTTAAAAATAACTTGCAGACATGGGGTTAAACTGACTTTACACTTAGCTGCCATCTAGTTTTAATGCTTCATTACAATCACACCACAAATGACCATCACATCTGAATTCACACTCAAATGCAGACACCTGTGACCACTGCTGGCAATATTATTAGCTTCAAACTTTACACTATATTTGTGTGGCCATATTAAGTATTACATAAATTTGCCAAATTAAAGATACAGTCAATCCCTCAATTTCAGAATTATTTTAACTGCACCCATTTCTAGACATGAATTTGATGGATGAATCAGTTTTAAATTGCAGACCAAAGTCAGTGTTTTTGTTTTGACTTGCGCTTTGAATTATTATTCTGCTTAACCGTAACTGATCATTTAACTTTTCATCGAAAAGGGAAGGGTGATGAAAACATGGGTTTTCACCAGGATTCGAACCAGGGACATCATGTTTCCCAAGCGAGTGATACCCATGGCAAGCCATCGCTGAGACACCGCCCGGGCAGCGATTTTGACCCTGCATATAACCCCCGTCTGTGACGTATCTGGACTTAGTGTATTTTCGTAATTTTCTAAAATGAGATTTAGTGAGATCTGGTTCTAGCTGTTGGGGTTATGTGTCACAAAGTTACTATATTAGTCATTCAAACACCCGGGATTAAATACCGGTTGAATTAGTAGTTCATTGGTAAGTTCATATTAAACGGAGCTCATATTAAATAATGCCTGACCACCACATTCATATAACATCTTGGGCTTTTAATAAAACTCTTTATATGTTTAAAAGCACGTGCATTGTAAACCAGGTGGTAAAATCAACTATAAGCAAATATACATAGCTAAGTAAATGAAGAAGTAATGATGTACTTCATTATATTAATGATGAACATCTAATGACGTACCTCGCCTTTTTCGGCTTGGCTTCCGATAACGTTTTCATTGGAATAAAGCCCACTTCCGATAAGATTAAATTGCTTACCTGCTGCCTTTATTCGCTTTCAATAAAATAACTTCCTGGATTTATTTGGTTAAGTTGTGAAAACAATCTGAAAGGTCTGATTTTTTTTAAATATCAATTTTCCAAGGAATTGTTATGTGCCGCAAGCAAATAACTGGAATAATAATGAAGTCTTGATTTTTATGAATCAATTTGCAAGTTGATCTAGATCCATTGCGTAAGAACTCGGTTTAAAAATGATAAAACCTTGTGCAAGTACTTATCGTTAGCCTATTGATTGTCCCAGGTAGTTAATAAGCGTTGACATTTCTACTCAATCAAAGATTTTCTAGATGGTGACTTTCAGTTTGCTTGTCTATGATCCATCGTAAAATCAATGATAAATGAAACACAGGGCTTTCGGTTGGTGCTCGTATATGCGAAGCTCGTATTATTCACCAAATACTAAACAGATCATTTTGTGTAGGAAACAATATGGGAAGAATTTAGGACCGAGAATACTGCTTGCACTACACAGGTTATCGTTTTTAAGGGATCTTGTTTTTAACAAGTTTCCACTGTACTATATCAACTGCTTCTTTGCTGACACTTGATCTTGTGACATGAATATTGCACTACAGTGATTTCATTACTGCAACATCGCTCGACGTAGATAACTGGCGTTATTAGTGGAAAAGACTACATATCAATCAATGTCCAGCAATGTTGCAGCGGTGAATTCTCTGGACTCTTGAGTACTCAATAACTCTGTTAAAAATGAACACGGACAACTCCCATCTTTAAACAAGAATTATCTGCTCAAGCAAGACAGCTCATGGATGCATAAAGTAGCATGATAATGCAAACACAACAAAATTGAAATTCATGCAGCACAAAAGCTAAACAATAATTTAAAAAAATCAAATTATTTTAACTATTTTATCAAGTTAATTAAATTAAGAGTTAGTAGATTATGCTGTCAAACAATGAAAAACAATAAAAATAATTCTTCAAACAGTTAACTAAACTGGGTATTATAATATGACAAGATCGCCATATCCAAAAGTTTTTGTCTGGTATTAAATGTCAGATATATTTATAGTGACAAGAACTGCATACTGTTTTGGGTTTTTTTGATTGATCATGACCTTTTTGTGCCCTTGTGTCTCAAGACCAACAATCAAATTGCAAAGAATACAACTATGGTATGTAAAACTTGTTTTTCTACTAGAAAAATGGATAAACTGCATGGCAGTCCAATGAGCACCTAACATTTATTTTGGTGTACACACTATAACAGCATGCATTTTGGGCAAAGCAAACAAAACAATTATCAGGGTTTCTTCATATATTTTCAGCTCTTTTCAATTAATGTGGACCAATCTTACTTTGTTCCATGTCAACTGTCCTCTATTTCTCATTCCTAGTCACATTTTTGATATTTTCACAACTGAAGAAATAACCTAACGCCTATCTCTTAAAATCCAGATGTGATATAAAAGGACACTTTATGGAAATTTGAAAGGTCACCATGAAATCTATACTTACCTCCTAACACTACCGTAACCCTTAATCATACCTCTCAAATTTTAAGTGGGACCAAAAATACAGAAGGCCCATATTTAAAGGAGCTTGGTCCAATTTTTCAAAATTTAGTTTTCAATGTCATATGAAAGAAGACCACTCATGAGATCTTATTTTCAAATTTCAGCTGAATCGGTCAAACGTTTTGATTTTATGGCAATTTTGTATTGCAGAGCCACCTATTTGTTACTGTGTAAAATTAATTATGGTTACCATAATAAGATACATTTTTATACATATCTCCAAAACAGAAAATAACTCAGCTGTGAAATTTAACATGGGCTATGAGAAAAATATGAGCAACATTTCGGTACCACAAACTCGAAAAGTTTTAAAAAAAGTTGAGGCAATTGGACCATCTCCTTTAATTTTAAATACAAAAGTTTTCAAATCTAGGATTCATCCATGTGTCCTGGGCTATTTATATGATAGAAGAAACCCTGTTTAACTGAACAATAAAAATTCAAATATCAAACAGTAACCCTTGAGCTCTACCAGCTATCTTACAATTAATCTGATTGGTTGTTTGAAATCATGCAGCCAATCAAGGCTTGGAAAATGTTATTGGGGGTATTTCTGTTTTAGAAATACACTGTAGTGCATTACAAATACTACTGCGGTGCTATTTTGAGGAAAATAGTCCAGTTAGTACTAAATAGCCCTAATTTCAATCTCTGCACATGTTTATGTGTGCCTCCAGCCAACTGCAATACTTTAGAGCATCAAATTTGGGTAGCGTTTTCTTACAATTAGACATATGGCTGGAATATACTTGAAGTAATTGACAAATGGAAATTCAATGAGCTGGTAGATCTCAAGAGTTGGTGGAGGGGATAAATGCCATCTTACCATATCTCATGCTGTTACAAGATATCAAATTCCAATTTGGTAGTGCAAGTAGAAATGGAGATTAACATGTTAAAAGCAGGCTTGCTGATGCCAAAATAACATCGATGGCTTCTTGGTAGGCGATGAATCAGGCAGGGTCAGAAATTTCGAGGAGAATCCGAGAATTCAAGATTCTCCTAATCAGGCTTGCGAGAATCCATCTTGATTCTCCTGACTTTTTCAATTTGTACACACATCTAGTACAAGGGATTCTGAAGATTCTTGCAGAATCCTTTTGCGAGAATCTAAATGGATTCATGCTCAACTTCTGGCCCTGCACCTACTTCGTTGTTGATTGATAAATTTACTAGAAACCTTAATTTGTTTTTTCAAAGCCTTAGATTGCTAGCAAATGAGTTTCATGGAATTGTATACAGGTATGGGTTACCCAATATGCAATGAAATAATTTCTCCCACGGCCATGCATTTTCAAAAGATTATTTTATTTGAATCCAAATGCATAATGTTTGGTACTCATTGGAATAAACAGGTGCCGCCGGCAGTTGTTGCAAATAAGTTATGATAACGTCAATATAGTTCTGGCATATATGAAATATGTTTGCAACAAGCATATGACAACCCCTCAGCTTTATCCCCCATGACAGGTCACAAACTGATAGTTTATAGGCCGTACAATTTTTTTTAAAGATATACGGGTGAAAGCATAGCAGGGTAAAAATTTTTTTTTTTTCAACGAGGGCTTTTTTTGCATTTTCCCCAGAAAAAAAAGCCCTCGTGAACAGTGGTTACGAGGGCTACTTTTAGCAAGACGAGGGCTACTTTGAAAATGTTTGAGTAATCTCTTGATAGTATTTATTTAGCATGTGGAAACTGATCCACAATCGTTTGCAAGTTGCAACGCCTAATCGTTAAATTGTACTTACTTTTTAGTTATACATGTATATATGCAATGATGAACTAAGTTCCAATTAAGAACAATTTATGAATCATTTGCTCATCAGGTTTGAAATACCACGTGTGCGCATGCACACATGCAGGTAACTTTTTGGCTGTGCATGTAAGCTTACTACCCACACCTGCACACGTGCATGTACAGCGTTCGCCTTAAGAATTTTATGTTGTGTATCAAAAAGTGCTACACACATTTCATTTTGTGTAGCAATTCATAAATTTTGTGTAGCAATTTTAGTATATAAAAAATACTTTGCCGGGAACCGCAAGGTCAAAGAGTTGACTCGACCCCTAGATGACGTTGGACCCTACTCACGCAGGGCCCATACATGTGACTCTACCCATGCAAGAACCATTGTGTCCAAGTACAAGTTCCATTAAAATCCAATAAAGTATAGGAATTCGCTGACCAACCTTGGTATTTTTACAATGGGAAGCCATTGGCCCAAACTACCAAAATGGGCCTTGTGAGCCCTTCTGATTATCCCCCTTCCTGTGGTCCACCATTATCAAGTCAATTTCAAAACAACAAAGCTTACAAGTTTGGGCATGATAGTCAATTTTACATAACTAAGATATAGCAGGTCGCCATCATTCACAGTGTAGTTAACATGGTTAAGCTTAAGCTTACTTGAACAACTAAACATTCACAAATTTCGGCCAATTTCTTGCAAAAATACAGAAATCAATAGATTATTATGTCAAAAGCATAACTGCTACTTTATCACTAAGACTTCTTTATCTTTGTTTCACAATTGTCAATTTAAAAATCTTGCGTCTGGCTACATCCAAAATGTAAACAAACAAAACCTGCCATCTTGGAATTGCCGATTTTCACAAATAGGGGTGTTGCATTATATAGCATTTTTCATGTGCAAATCGGCAAAGTCGCGATATTGGAAATACCATATTGTGCAAAAATAGAAGTTTAAATGAAAAAAGAAATTAATAGGAAGATAAAAAAATACTCATTTTATCATACTTTTGTTTAGATATTCGTTGGATAAACACACATTTTCAAAGGTTTGTCTTTGATGGTGCAAAACTTGTGGAGTGGTGTTAGCCATGAGGTATTAGGCGGGCGACTTTATGGAATTTTTACAATTTTTTTCGCCCCCGTTTATGGTGCTCACGAGGGCTATTTTATACGTCTCGCGGGCGGAATCGCCCGTCGCCCGCGTGTAATTTTTACGTTGAAGCATAGTCGACCTCCAAACAAAATTTTCGCTACCAAACATTTAGTCGTGACGTCAAAATGACGAGTGACTCCAAATAAAATACCTTCAACACCGAGTTGAGACCAAATAAAATTTCGTGCTAGATTTCACATGTATTGAATTTCCATATACATTGCACCAAATGTTTGTTACCGGTTCATACGACCAAATGTTTGGTAGCGAAAATTTTGTTTGGAGGCAGACTATGTTTTCAGCCTTGCAAACCAAAGAATAGGGAGCGGCTATACAAACAATGGGGCCCTCCACTCTGGACTTTTGTCTATGATGTCCAACAAGCTTATTGTTGTTGGATTAAAGTCTTGAACGTGTGCCTGTGCAGTATATACCCAGTGGTCTCTGATGCGAGCATACATTTTCAAGGTTGTTGTGTTCACGTCTACACTCAAAGAGTACACGTTCACGAATTAAATCCAACAACAATAGCCTATGAGTATCACAGCAATTGTGCAAGTGAGGTCTACTCCTTCACAGCAAGTCTCGAATTGCAAAGACGTCTTTGTTATTTCCAACAAATGACAATGCATTTGATACGCTGCCTTTCTAAGTATGACATATCAGCTCACCTCAACATCCTCCGGATCAGGATCGCTGTTTGGTAAATTCAGTGATGAAACAGCACATGGAAGGGAAAAAAAAAAGAAAATGAAAAGACAACATTAATAATATAGTCTTCAAAAGATATGCTTTTTAAGGCAATGTAGCAAATAAACAAAGTAAATTTAGGAATTAATTCATTGTTGGAAGCTGCTTTTTAGCTATTTGACACACTGCAGGAAGGCTAATTGAAGCTACATTTTTGAATTTATGTAGTTATAATTTTGGTGCATAACCAATCGGACCGATCAACTGTTTGCAACTTTACCGACGGGCGCTTTTTTAATTGACGAATCATCAGTAATGGGGCCCCCTAGCTACGCATCTCTCATCATAGTTAAGGGAAACACAATATAGATGAAGAAAACCCACGGTCAAGCCTACCAAATGGCTTTATGAAGCCTGCCTGGTTAAATTTTAACAAAAGTATGACTTATTTGCTGTCTGTATCTGTCTGGTACTGCAACAACCTCCACGGTGGGGTATATCAGTTGCTGTCTTTAAACCATGCATGCAGCTAAGGCTAACTTTATATCAATGAGCTATATGACTGAGCAGAGTATAGTTTTATTTCTTTAATTTGTACATCCCATGCCTAACTGTCAAAGAATAACTGAAGCTTGGGCTTTAATAGTTACTCTATGCACTCAGAGAGGTGCCAATTAAGTAGCACCTCTCTGATGCACTGTAATAAACCACATGGGTGTCAATCAATACACCTGTGAATGTTAGCAAACATGTACAGAACAAAGGAATTGTTTATTGACCTGTGCACATGTACACTCACTCATAACAGATCATGTGACCTCTCTCTCTATAATCATTACCTACTACAGTACTAGAAATGTTCACTGTATTCTATATTTGCTGATTTGACTCCAGTTTGCATTATGTATTCTTTGCATCGGTGCATGAGATTAAATGACCCAAGTTCCTTTTCTCACAAAGTAAGGGTAAAATTGTAAGGTACATCATTTGTTGCTAAGTTGGATTGGGAGCGGCCTTTGGCCAGCATGGTGTTTTTATTTTACGGACTATCCAGGCCCAGTATCCAGGCTTTTTGCATAGATCTGGCATTCTAGGACTTTTTCACGATCACCCATGTGTCCCCTATGGACCAACCTGGATAAAAAAAAATACTTGCACAAAATGTCTAGGCCTAAACAGCAAGTTGATTCAACGCCCGATTCAACGACCATATTAAAATTTATGCAACCTAATTCTTGAATCAATTCTAAGTTTCAGGCAAGCCAAAGGCAAGCCAGGGGTTTCATGTTGTGTATTTTAATTTTTTGCCTAATATATCAAATTTAGGTTACAAAAATTCAAATTCCTAAAAATAAAATATACAGTCACAGCAATGGTGCACATATTATCTCTAATACATGTATGACAGCCAGGCCTGTAGCCAGGCTTTTTTCAAGGGGGGTGCAGATTTTCAAAAAGTGGACCTTTTGGAGGAAAAATTTTCCTTTAGTGGTTTTCACAAAGTGACGAGCAAAAAAAAAAAAAAGGGTTTTCAGTAGTTTTACAAGCATTTTATTAAGAAACGACCTACATTAACGTGTTTTGGTGTTTTAGGTGTTCTTTTTGGTGGACCTTTTTTGTATATTGTCAAATTTTTTGGGGGGTGAGACTTCCCCCCCCCCCCCTGGCTATGGGCTTGTTGACAGCTGATTTAAATCAGTGAGTTTTTAATGTCATAGCAAAGTATTACACCCGGTATTATACTTTGGGTCATAGATATTAGCTAAAGCTTCTCATGAAATTTTTCAACCCATGAAAATTGTTGATTTTACACATGACACTCACTACCTTGCCTTGCACTGGCAGTGGCTGTGTAGTAACAGTACGAAAGCCGAATGCCCGATTTACCGTTGAGGTCACGTTTTTTACCGATGAACTTCGCACTTTTCTGAACTTCGTACTTTGGGCGCTGTGTATGAGGCATTTTCGCGGCAAATCAGTGAACACTTTTCAGTGATCAATATCTATTTTATTAGTTGACCAATCATAAAAAAGAATTAGAATATTGATTAGCCCATTAAATTTCACTTTTTCGCCCAAAGTCAATTGATTTTCACCCAGCACAAGCCTTGAAATCTTGATGGATTCAGCCGGCTTCGCGAACATTCAGGTGAGTGATGGGTCCGTTGTTATGACTTTTATTAAATGGTACATTTTCGTTTTAACCATTTTGAAGATATGTACTCTTTTGTATTGGATAAATTACAGTTTTGTTCATGCAATATATTAAAATGAGCGATGACATATCTCTGTAATTGCTAAAAATTATCATTAAAGTTAGTCATTCATTCCGCGGGAAAAAGTGTACTTGGTGACGAATTCGTAGGGCTTGGGGCATTTTCACGTACTAAAGCCATGGTCATGAACCCAAACAAATTCCTGTACGATAAAAACGTAAAAAGGTGTTTGTTTACATGCATCTTGTGGAATTGAGAGAGTCTATGATTTTGTCCAGTATTTCAATGCCAAATCAGAAATGGCTTGTGAAGTTGTGTTGTGTAAATTTTGTATTTAGTTGAAGGTTCAATCAAAGTATTCTAGGCTAGTATACTTTGGTTCAATACTGAATACATGTTCAAGGTGCATCCATTGGCATTGCATTGTTGAATATGTACGTGACATACACCGATATGCATGTCAACTCAGTCTCAAGCTCAGCCTCAGTCTAATGACGTTCTCGACCATAGACATTACAAATAAGTCGGTGCCCAGCGGGCACGTTCAACGTTGATTTTAACGTTGAATCAACGACGCGTTGAAATTTCTACTTCTAGGGTTGAAAAGTGAAAAAATATTTCAACCTAAAAATTACTTATTTATTAGGTTTTGAACATGACCCAAATGT
This sequence comes from Ophiothrix spiculata, assembly GCA_000969725.1. Taxonomy (NCBI): domain Eukaryota; kingdom Metazoa; phylum Echinodermata; class Ophiuroidea; order Amphilepidida; family Ophiotrichidae; genus Ophiothrix; species Ophiothrix spiculata. The sequence continues at coordinate 8,555 of JXSR01S001139.1, read as the reverse complement.
AATTTCATTCATGTTTTTGCCCTATTTTGTAAAGGTGTGAATGATTTAATTGATTTAAATTTAATGATAAACTCAGTTAAATTTCATACGCAGTCTAGAATAGAAAAAGAGAAATTAATAAAAATTGATTCGGTCACATTTCAACGTTGAAAACGGGTTGAACGTTCAACCGTAGGTTGAAAAATGGTTGAAATTT
>JXSR01S001138.1:11449-22670 GCA_000969725.1 Ophiothrix spiculata | reverse complement strand
GGGATAATCCTTTGAAATATCCCTGTGGATTGACCAGTCTACAAATCCTGAAGGATAAATCTGCCCATCAAAGTAAAAATGCAGTATGTGCATTTATAAAACATGGCAGATGCATCTATTAAACATGCAATTTCACTTCAATCCACTCCCATGCTAGAAGGTTGCATGTACATACCAAATACTGCTTAAGGGGTTTTCTCAGATTTTCATGCCAAATAAGATCAAAAATGACCCAAAAAAGTGAATTTTGGACCTTATTTGGCATGAAAATAGAAAAAATGGGCTAAAATCCTGAAATATATAAAAATGACGCAACAGCTGCTTGGGTGTTTTAAATTAAAATTTCCAAGTCATTTTGAAAAATTTTGTTATTTTTAGCTCGTCTGGAAGCCAGAAAATTGTTTTGTTTTTTTGTGATTTTCTCAAAAAATGTGATTTTTGGTCAAAAATCAATATCACCATCATGTTCCTTGTGAAAATTCCTTTTAAGTACTGTATACTTTTTTTAACTGTAAGCACTTTGTTTAAAAGTTATGGTACAAAATAAACTTGCAAAAACGTAAAATTGAGTAACGTGCTTTCCCCCCTTAAAATATTTTTATTTTTTCATCATTGGACTCCAAGTTACTTGTATGGAAATTTTTTGTGGTAAACTTCCAATATTGTGTTTAATTCTGCGTATGTTTTTTTAATAATTAGCCACAAATTTATAAATGAATAAATAAATGCAGATTGATAGTGACCATCCCCCTTGACTTTGAGGGTGAAACACTTAAAGGGACTGAGATTCTTCCCACTAATTTTTTAGCTACATATTTTTTTATTTGAATCGATAGAACACATGTTTATAGTAATATAACCTACAAGTAGTTTTCCATGATTTTGAGGAATATTGGAGAAAATTGCAATTCTTTACACACTTTATTTTTTACGCCGGCACAAAAAAGTGGTGTGAAAACAGTGTTTCTAGTTTGAAAACTTTAAAAGATCTTGTTTCTACACCTGTGATGGCCAAACAAATTATTTTTGATGAAATTGTTTCTCTTTTAAAATGTATTAAATCATCTCCAGGAGCTTTGTTTCATCTTTCATCTGGTAAATCCACCTGAGGTACAAATTTAGGATTTAGGAAACACAGGATAGTCACACCACCACCAAAGAATGATATATTGCGAAATTAATTCTCTCAATTTGAGCCATTTGTGTGTAGGTTTTTGCACTTTTTCGGATTTTACTATACTTTTGAACTTTATTTAGAGCATTTCCATAAGTTTTTAATTCTAGGTGGAATCTAGGCTAGTCCCTTTGAAACAAATGTGACGCGTTACAGCAAAAAATACCTGAAGTCGGAGCTACAAGTGTCTGATTAACTAACTGTTAAGAACCAATTAATAAGCAATATTTGAAGAGAGGGTAGTAAATTAAAGGCTGAAATAACAATGGAACAAAGTTTATAAGAGTTTGTTAATCAGACACTTGTAGCTCCGACTTAAAAGTGCTATATGCTGTAATGCGTCACAAATCATGGACACATGTGTTTTATTCGATGTCCTACATCATTTTGTCGTCAGCATAGAATATTCTAAGCAGAATATTCTATATGATAGTGGAGTCTGGACCAGGCCTTATATCCTGTTTACACTAGTAAAAACTCTTCATCGTATTCACTTTGGTTTTCAATGAAGACTACAGATTAATTTGACCTGTGCTAGTCCGTCTAGAAGGACCACGGGCAGCGAGCGGAGCGAGCTTTGCGAGGGCGTCAGCCGGACTAACCTGTGCCTGTTTACACTTCATCGATTCTGAATTCGCTTTTAAAAAGTGAATTTCGACTGTTCAACTAAGACATTAAACAGAGGGTCATTCTTTGTCAATTCACCCAATGCATTACACCTCGCCTTCAGGTAAGCTCAAATTTGGTTTGCAGGGTGATTTTAACTTGAAAAGCCAGAATTTCAAAAATGAAGAGGACCGCCGACTTTGGGCACCGAGCTGCTACTGCTTTTCTCCAAGTTTTTTTTTTCACAAGACGCTCCATTTGCAGAGCAGAAACTTATTGATCCATTTGAAGAGGGGCGCTGACTTTGGGCACCGAGCTGCTACTGCTTGTCTCCCAAGTTGTTGTTTTTCACACACCGCTCCATTTGCTGAGCAGAAACTTGTAGATAATGCGTTAAAAGCTAATAAAAAGATCGACTTACGGGCTTTTTTAGAATCGATGCAAAAAAAATTGGAAATCGTGTAAATTGTAAAACCAATACGATTTATACATAGGGCATCCACATGGAACCTTCAACATGTGATGTTTCAAGTTGATGTGACAATTTATATTAAAGGTGTAGGTTCCTTTTTTAGGATGTGTATAATTTACTTTTAACTGATTGACCTTGACCTCTGAAAGCATTGTGCAAGGTTTCAACCTTTTCTCCTGAGGTGCAAAAGAAAGTATGCAACCCTGGGGATGAGGCTGTTCTGTAAATACAAAGAAATGGAAATAGGTATACCAATTAATTGTACATTTTGTGCTATATCTCCAAAACTATGAAGAATTTTGAGGTGAAATTTATAATCAAAAAAATATGGGCTTTCATTTGGCATCAAAAAATACTACTTCCGGTTAAGCCCAGGGGTATGAGAATTTGATTGGAACCTACACCTTGTAAGTTTTGCAACAGGCTTTAGCTTTTCTCCTAATATGGTGGAAAATTTCTCTCTCAATTTAAGACAGTGTTCTACTTGAAAGTGAATTTTGTGTTCCAAAATGGTGACTGATTATAATGAGCAACCGTAAGCTTGGAAACGGTAAAACAACAAACATTCAAGAACTAAATTATGAAGACCGATTTTGCTAAATTGAAAACATACGATTCTATTCTCGATAACTGACAGGTATCACTAGTGCGACTGCTCGTACAGACTGGTTGTGGATATAGGCCTAAATTTAAAAGAAAAAAATCTATGGAAATAAACTTGTTTCAAATAACAACACACGGGCTCCATTTATAGACATATTCAAATATTTTATTTCGTTCTATTTCTCTCAATGGAATTGAAGAGCATATGACTGCATTGGACCATGAAATACACTTTACATACAACCTTGCATTTATTAAGAGCCCAGATTTTATGTAGAATACATGTTCTTCTTTGGCATGATATATTTCTGGTGAAGTTTTGAAACCTGTCCTATACAGGATGTTAATATGGAATCATGATTAAGTATCAAGTCAAGGTTATAAACAACAAATATGTATCAACTTTGCGTATAAAGATGATAATTATCAAGGACGCCGTCTTAATTTGAAAGTTAAGTCTTTTCACATTCTAATGTAACCAACTCAATAAATTTGTTAATGTCATAAGATTCAAAATCATATGCTGCTTTAGAAAATTATTATAAAGATCAAGCAAAATGTTGAAGTTGTTTAAATTTAAATGTATTACAGTAAGGTTTTTATTTACTTATCAGTTGCTATTTCTTGAATACATATTTTATTTCAAATAAATTTATTACAACGGAAAAATGACAGAGGTTTATACCAAACTGTGCAAGTAGTTAGTAACATCTAGTGCTATACAATATCTATAGCCTTGATCACACAGGAGGTTAGTTCCAGGTGTTAAAAAGTTGGTGATATGCCATTGTTCAAATCAGCCAGTACAATGATAGAATCATCAGTACATTCACAAGAGCTAATGGGTCCTTCAGTGGCAAATGTCACAACGTTACCACAATGTTACATGCTCAAAACTTGAATATAAATATATATGCTTGAGTTATCTTTGAGGGTTGCTACATAATCTTGAAGAAATCCAAAACTCATTCCAATTCAAGGGCAAGGAACATGTAACATTTTGGTAACATTTTGACATGACCATTGTTAATTAAACCATTCACAAAATTATCCAAGCATAGCAATTCAGATGTCTGTCTGGAAATATGCACAAGGCTCATCATACTTGTGTGCTATAATAACTCTCCCTTCCATTTGAAGACATTTGACCTTTTTAAAATTGTACAATACCATTTACATTTCCTATATCCATCATGTAAAAAACTACCCAATCTTACCTATCACATAATCAGCCACAAGTTATCTCAAAGTTTTACCAGAGTATTCATGGGGCCAGTGTCATTCAACTTAAATAAATAAAAAATCAACTTAAGTACAATACAGAATTACACTTGATTATTGAAATCAAACTTAATATCACACTTTCCGTTACGACCATAGATTTACAGGGGAGATACCAGACACGCCGCCATTTTTATTCCGGCATGGGAGCAAATTGGGATATTCAGGTTTTTGATGACGATGAATCGCATCTTGTCATAATGCGTGAAAATTGAAAACATGCACAAACGCTTTGCGTGCAGTTTGACGTATCGTTCGCTTAAGGTATTATTGGCGCAGTTTGTCTCTACACACAGCCAAATCTCGGCACTCCCGAGTTGATTTTGGCAGGAACCGAGCTCCATGGCTGACAATGCCATTACATGGTTCGGTATACTGTAAAAGTCTATATTTTCGCGAGAAGATATTTTCGCGATTTTGCCTCTAACAGACATTTCGCGAGTTTTTATTTTCGCGATTACCAAAATTGAGTTGCATAATATCAACGAGTAAGCTTACCAAGTCGCCATTAACAACATTCATTTGACATTCATCGCCAATTATCGGCAGATTTTACAGTGTGGAAAGTTGATTACAACAGTGATTGACGTGTCTCAAGACCATTTCTTTCAACTAAAAAGCCAAAAATATCATTATACTTTCAACTTTTTTCACTATCACATGATTGGTTTGAGAAATACTTGCCTCATATTTACCATCTACATCGGTCGTGATTTAGCTGGCTGAATGATTAAACTTCCGAATTCAACAGCTTTACATGCACAGACTCACTGCTTTGCTTGTTACGTATTTTGAGAGAAACTTTAATTGGTCGATAAATGACATTATATTTCGCGAGTTTTTATTTTCGCGTTTGAGGATTGATTCGCGAAATTCGCGAAAATAAAAACCTCGCGAAAATTTCTACTTTTACAGTAAAAAGTCTGGCATCTCCCCTACAAACATATGGTTACCACACACCTAAAGATTTAAATCCAGTTTGAAGTTTGAAAGTAAACAAAACTTATAAGCCTAGATTTGATTAAAGTTGATTTTTCATTGAAAATCAATTTTGTGACCTGTGTTATAATTTTGGCTCAGTTGTCTTATGCTGGCATTGTACCCGCATCTAAGCAGGCAAATCTACCAACTCTGTGCAGTTATCCTGAGATTGGTTTTAAGTTATATTTCTAAGTACATCACCATCACCAAAAATGTACAAATCAAACAATTTAAGTTCATAAATAATCTACCATTAAGAAGACAAGATTTCACAGTACTCTTCATAGAATGTGCTGTTCTAGCTTACTGTACAAAATCTGCAGTACATGATAGAAGACCAAATTATGGGGTGCATTTTTTATAGACTATGACATGATTTCTAATTTTTCATCCATTAAAACCCACGATGGTACAATCAATATCTACTCCTCTCTGTCAAGGCACACATAAGTTACTAACACGATCACACCTTGAGTTTGTTTGGGACAGCTCAAAGTTTCGACGACGATGATGACGGCGTCCTTTCAGACCTTCATGATTTGGATTCCACATAATGCCAGGTATCAACTGTAATCAAAGAAAACAAAAAAACAAACATTGAAGTCAAGAAAAGACAAGGTTCTTTAAGGACACAAGAACTTTTACAAAACTGATTTTTCAAAAAGTGCTTTTAAATGATGTTAAGTGTTTCTATATAGAACCAACGCTATACGGTGCGACCATTTCACTCGCATTTGCGAGTATTTTTTGTCATGATGCGAACAAAAATTGAATGCTACGAGCAATTTGCGATCATTCTTTTAAGCTTACACTCGCAAGCTGTTTCCAACCAAAGTGTGTGTAGAATGAAATTAACATGGAATAAATCGATTTTACGGTCACTAACTTCGAAAAATCAACCATAAAATATAATTAAATTCAAGTTTCTTGCTCAAATTCTCGCACAATCAGCTGTCAATCGCTGTTACAACAAACGTAAACAAACCGGACTACTGCCAAATTTATATACCTGACACACACATGCATTGACGTGTCATGTCGACATCAAGGTGAAATTTATAATGATGTCATTATTAGCATATGCTTCACACATGTACCGTACAGAAAAGATAGGCAAATTGTACGGCGGGTATCCCACATGTTGACAGTGTTGTATGTGTTAAATTGCGACCTTTTGTGAGCGCTGTCATTCGTTGGTTGAAAGTTATGATAGTTGGCTTCAAGCCATACAATATGGCAACAAAATGAATTGAGGATAATGAGCTGTGACCTAGTAATAGTGGTGATTAGAGTAAGCTTAATAGAAAAGTTAAATCTGAGCTCCAAAAACATTTGGGAGCCAAAAAGTGAGTGTTATTTTTTATTAGTTTTGTCTTTATTAACACTGCAATTGTAAAAAATAACACTAACTTTTTGGCTCCCAAATGTTTTTATCATTGAAGCCATTTTATGGCCCCTAAAATTTTAAACTCAGGAGCCATTGGCTAGATAATCAAAATGTTCACCGTACAGCGTTGTTGTACAGAGCTGTTATTTATTAATACACTTTTTTGATCAGTATGCAGGGATGTAAATGTTCAGATATGTTGATACCAAGAACAACATTGATACTGGACTTGGTTGCAAAATTTTGCACACCCCACATGCAGATGATACAGTAGAAACTTGTTAACACAAAATCGTCGGGGCCAAGAGTGTGCTTTCGTGTTAAGCAAATTTCGAGTGAACCATAACCGATCGCCGCCAATAAAAACCAAATGCATTACATATACTGGTACTGATACTGCACTGGCTTATAGCATGTGGCATCTGTAAGCTTACTTAAAAGCCTAAACGTCAGTAAAATCTCAAGGACAGACATGTACAATGAAATATTGTATTAAAAGACTAATCACTAACTTTAAACATCAAATTTTGCCGCATTTACTGCAAAATGACTAATTACTTAAATCAAGCCATCCAGCGGCACGAAACATCGAAGTCGGCCATATCGGTCTAGCCACCGGACTCGCCGATTTTCATGTAGGGGTGTTTTTGCGATGTCTTTTAAAAATACTGATGTTTTAAAACTTGAATGCATAAGATAACGGTGATTGTACTTTTTGTGCAGAGTTTTCGTGTTATCTTTCGAGAACGCAATATAAAATGTATTGTAGGGATGGTCACTTGCTTTCGGCTTAAGCGGATTTCGTACTATTTCTTTCGCGTTAAACATGAAAAATACACAATAAAACAATAGGGCAAAGTCGGGGTTTTAAGGTCCTTTCGAGTTACGCAGTTTTACTTTTTATGCGTTTTCGTGTTATCGAGTTTCCACTGTAGTATATATCTAATTTGCTTACACTAGATTCCCCTATTACAAGTATCCACAGTTGATATTTTTACCAGTAGGCTAAACAAAAAACAAAAGCAAAGTCTTGGCAGCTCGGTGTTGTAAGAATGCAGATCTTTGCATTACTGCCATGCCCGATTGTCAAGAAAACATGAATTCAATCTAAACTGTTCACCCCCAGGGGGGGGGGGGGGGGCATTGGATACTAAAGTGGTACTCATGCTCGTCAGAGAGCCTCAAAATTGGAGCCTTAATGGCGTAATTATTGAGCGAAAAATACACCCCTAAATGGCGCAAGATGATGTAAATTGCACCCCAAAATGCGTAATGGTGTACGATTGTAATACTTTTTTCCTTACAAATTAGGTATTTAAAATGTATACAATTGAAGTTTTTTCAATCATTTACATTGAGTCATGCTTATTTTCTCTTGCACTTGTTTTTATACATTTTATGCAACACCTGTACAGCACGATACTCAACTAGAGTGACATAAAATAACCCTTAGTGGCAGAGGTAACTACCCCTTTTTCCAAAAACGTCGACGCCACTGGTGGGTCAAAATCAGACCCTTTTAAGCTATTTTTTATGATGAGCACGAGTATACCAGTTACCATCCAGAGCGGTCCCCTGGGTGTTCACCACATGATATTGCAATGACAAGGTTTGACAGCTACCCATAAAATTTTCCCAGAACGACTATATTGAGTTTGATCACATGAATTTGGTGGTATCTGACAATCAGTTCTAGCCCCAATGCCATATATTCAACGCATTTTGTTAAATGTTTCCCTAGAACAGAATTTCTTATTTTTACTAATGTGTGTTCAAGAAAATTTTGGTGGGTGCACATTTGTCTGGTCTAATCTTCAATTTCTATACTCTATAAACCTTGAAGTATGCAACAAGAAATCAGACTCTGTTACAAGATCCATAGCACATCACTTGTATTCCACAACATTGTGAACTGATAGATTTTATTGTGTAAGAGACTAGTAATGATTGATTATGGCCAAATCACTGCGTATTAATATTTTTTTACATGAATTGTTTGTGATTTTGGTATTTTTTTGACTAATTTTGTTGCTAACACATGGACATAAATTTATTTGAATATTCAGCAAGATTTGGTATGTTGTTATGATTCATGAAATATGCACTATTTTACTTCCCCGTATGGTCATTTTGGTTTATGTGTGTTAATCGGCTGCTTGTTGCATACTTCAAGATTTAGAGAGAATAATTAATGGAGTTTAATTTCTGAATGGTAGAAAAATATATATCATGTCTGCTTTACTTTACCATCAAAGTCTTTCATTTTGTCAGCGCAAATGAGCAGAATAACATCAATGCTCAATAACACTTTATATTAAAGGAGAAATTCAAAAATCATGAAATTGGACCAGACAAATTTGCACCAAAATATTTGATAAAACATCAACTTTTATTCTCAAGATTACTGATTGAAATTAAAACCAACTTTATCATTATAAAGTGCATTTTATGACCTATAAAATACAACCTTTACATATTTACTGACCAACCATCCAGTAAAGTGAAAACTTTTCAAAAATTTACGAGTGGATATTCATACGTAGTGGTAGAAAACATGGAAATAGAATTTAACTTCAACACTACACAAATTTATTCGTGGGGGGCGGGGGGTGGGGGGGCGGAACATAACTTTTGACGTCATAAAAAACATCTATGACGTCATTACGCAGTGTTTCCAGTCGGGAAAACAAGAAAGATATCATAGCCATACCAATTGCGGATGATGCTAGCTGACCTAGCAAAAACATTCCAGGTGAGCGTAAACATTTTGTGTAGTGTTGAAGTTAACCCTTTGAACCCTGGTCATTCCACGTGTATCTGTACAGCTGACCCGGGTCAAGTCGAAAGTTTAAAAACACAACATAACCCCTAAACTTACTTAGATTTTGATTTCCCTTGCTTTACGTTTTCATTTTACAGTAATTTCAAATATTCCAATAACCAGCATTCACAAAAGAATACAATTTATGTCGACCAACATATTCGACATTTACGTTGTAGTCTATGGGCAAAGCCACATTTGTTGAAGATTGTGATCAAATTTGCAAAAATATGTGGAATTTTTCACCTCTGTCGAGTAAATAAGAGCAAAATGACCCATCAACCATGGGTTCAAAGCTTCATTGATGTCTAAATAAGACGATTGAAAATTGTAACTGCCCATGCCTGATGACAGAAACATCAAGTTTCTGAAACGTGACCTTAAAGCCGGTAAACCGGCTCATTGGGTATACGGTACATGTACACGTGAGCTGGTATACTGGCTCGTCGGGTTCAAAGGGTTTAATTCTATTTCCATTTTCACAAATTGATTGTTCGTTTTTTCCAGGACGCACTAGTTTTGTAGACTTACCCGAAGATGGAATAGGATTAGCATCTCCCACTGGTGGCGCCTGAATCAAAAATGAAAGAAGAAAAGATGCAATCAGAATTATAGATTGAAAGGCAGCCTGGAAAAAATGAATTTCCTGTTAGATAGCAAGATTTAATTTCCCTTCAGTTTTCTGTATTTCTACAAATGTCTTTACAAATCCATATATCTTGATAAAGCGGGTGTTTGAAATATATCCTCTCCATCAGGCTACTTTACCAAGATGTATGGGGAGCGGGTTGGCGCAGCGGTAGTTCCCTTGTCTGGCACCAATGAGGTCCAGGGTTCGAGTCCCGCGCCCGGCACTTTATGTGCATTTGGTTTTCAGTCCATGCTCGCTTCCGCAGGTTTTTCTCCGGGTACTCCGGTCTTCCACTTGAATTCAAAACTGAATTTAAAAAACATCTTGGAGCCCTGTTGAAGATAAGCTTCCTTTAGCTTACTTGGTACCGTGTACCAAGTTGGGTTTCCTTGGCAAAAGCCTAAACAAGGTGATATGAAACATAGATAAAGAAATCCAAAGTTCAATCATATTCTATCAGTTCTTCAAATGATATCCGTGCCCGGGTAAGCACCCATGTGCGACAGGTTCAGAAGGCAACCCTATGTGAGACCAAAAATTTGCAAATATGGGCGAAATTATCCGAGACCATAATCGACCATAATATCTGTTTAAATGGATACCCTATTCAGGACCATGCTAGTTCAAATGAGTACCCTATTCGAGGCCATAAGCAAATGCAATGAAATAATAACTGTAAAACATGTTAATTTCGCGAGGTATTGAATTTCGGAAAATAATTCGCGAAATTAAATCCTCGCGAAAATATTGTCCAAGTTCATGTTTTGTTTAATAAGAAATGGCTTGTCAGCTCTTGTATTTGTGTATTTGTTAAATAGCCCCTCTGTGATACGATCTATTAAACCTCATCCCTATTTTGATGATGTAAATGGAACGATCAAGTTCCATGTAAACAAACTACAAGTCTTGCGGTCGGCAATCAATGTCAGGGATTAAGTTTTAAAATGAACAGAAGAGTAATTAAAAGCTCTCCTGGAGTTTTCAAGGGGAGCAAATTAGATTCATGTAAAGGAACTGACTACAGACAGATCAGATTTTAGGAGAGCTTTAGACCACTCTCCCAGAATATTTAAGGGGAGCGATTAAGGGGAGCAAAACTCTGTAGCGCCTTAAAACCTAGTCCCTGCAATGTAGTGTTTTATTTGGTTTGTTTGATCGTAAAATTTTTGATTTATTTCTGCAATATGACTGCTTACTTTTACAATAGTTTTAAACATCATGTGTGGAGCCTTTTTTCATGCAGACTTTTAAGGTATTTTAGTAAT
>JXSR01S001137.1:5575-19907 GCA_000969725.1 Ophiothrix spiculata | reverse complement strand
GAATAAGATGACAAAATATTTGTATTGTGATTAATCTCTAGTGTGTCGCTCTCTATTCCCCTAATCGACTTTAAACCTGTGATACCTAAGTAACAACCGAAAGGTTCTGGCCCTTTCAACGGACCAGTGGTGGCAGCAATTACCCAAGCTTTAGGCTCAGCCCGTGCCCGCTACACCAGATTCACAATATTTATGCATTGTTCAAGTTAACCTGCAAAGTTTTATTACGAAAAAACTAAACTTAAGTTTGAAAAAATGACATCTTAGTAGGACTATGAACAGAAAAATATATAGCTTACTGGTTTTTGAATGCTTTTATCTCAATTTCATGTTTTACGTACTCGTTGACAAGCTTTGACGGAAGTGCTTAAGTGCTCAATGAGACCCAACATTTGGTTTTTGAGCGGCTTTTTTTTTAATGGCCTTCTATGTTTTTTCTAACTTTACCACATGCTTCACTGGTAACAAAACAGAATTTAAACCAACCCACTCCTTCACATGCTAATTAGCATAAATAAGCATTTACGAGGGCGCTCTTCAAATTTGTTTTGCCCATAAAATCGTAACCGAATAACTTTTTTTCAAAGTTTACTTCAGGAATGTATATGTACTTACAAATTGTAAATATGAGCCATTTTTTCTTTTTTTTATAAAACTTCCATTAGAAAATGAGTTTTCAAACTTTTGGCGGGACATTTTTGACGTGACACGACAAATTAGTTTTTGGCCGCCATTTTGAAACAGTTCGTCCGATTTTCAATTGTTTTTCTTTATTAAGTTATTTTGAAGTACTTTACCTGTGACCAGAGTTTCAACGTAAAAATCCTTCGCAAAACCTTGTTTTCGGTGTTTGGTGCATATGCCATTTTGAATTTTCTAGATGGCCGCCATATTTCAAAAAAAGCAACAAAATGCTCCCATCTTCGAATGATTCAGCATAAAATTCTCTACCTTCATGAAAATGTTCATTTGCTTTTATACCGAACCACACAGTTCATCAAAAATATCCTGAGGTAAATTAGCAGTAACCATCCCCTTGATTAAAAAAATGTTACGAAAAACACTTTGGTAAAACAGATGTCTGTTAATATTATTAAATAATGTTTTCGAATACAATATCAGATTGACTCACTGCACACTCCTTCGTCTTTTTGTCTATTGAATTGTACATCCTAAGCACTTCTTTTTGAGATTGTAACAAAATGCTTACTAGTATTAGAATTCGGTCATATGGATGTCAATCTATGCATTAAATTTAAAATACACCTTTGTTCTAAGTATCTAGTTGTTAAAGCCATATATTGACTCAGAATGCATTGCAAAATCGCGTGAGGATTACTCGAAATATTTGCTCCTTATCGAATCCACTTTGAACGATCACCAGCTATTAAATCCTTTCGGGGGGGGGGGGGGTGTCGTTGTTCTAATATTGCAGCCTTTGTTTTGCAGTCAAACTAATAAAAACTATGGGTACCATTTAACATGGGCAAGAAGCATTACGGGCCCTTGTTTTAAAATCCCAACTATGCATAATTGTCGGATTACAAATCCGACATGTTTCCATTGTCCATTTTAGCCATGTAATAATGAGCTTTTCTTAGATTGAGTCGGTCGCAATATTGAGTCTTCTTTGAAAAGGTTTTCCTATTCTATTGCAATGTTATAAATATACGGTATACTATATTGTTTGAAACAATTATACAAAATACATATTGACATTGAAATGGACAAAGTTGGCAAAAAGATGCAACCTGCATCCTACTTCATCGTATTCTACGTAAATATAAAATGAGCATCTTGTTTCTATAGATTAATTTAAGTCACCAAGAAAACTCACTGGATATGCAAATATGCGTCCAAAATTTGTTATTTTCGTTTATCCAGTGATGCTATTTCCTAATCATCTCATTATGATTGTACTGAAACTGATCTATATGTTGACATTTTTCATTCATGATAAAATCATCATACTTCCTGAGAAACGATGTTTTGTAAAATAACTGCTTCAGAACTGCTCTGCTTACTTATTCTTATTCTTAGAACAACGAGACATATTTCACCTCGTGCTACTTTTTGCAACTAAGAATTTGCTAATTATAGTATATACCTCAATGAAACTGATTATGAAATCCAAGTAGATTAAAGTGATTATATGACTTTAACGTTAGCGAATAAGTGAGGATAAAATTAAAATTACACATGTAGGAAATCATCTACTTGACGGCGTTAAGTTTCAGTGCAATCAAGAACTAAAAGGAAAAACGGAAAATGTTAAGATTTATACTGACAGTAGTTCTTTTAGTTAGGAATGTCTGCATGTAGAATATTTTGGTTAAAAGCTTTTACCACCGTCTTTGCGGCTTTTGATTTTAACATACAGTTGTGGTAAATTTCACCAGCTCTGATAAAGATCATCAGCTATTTATAAAAGACAACAGGTGTTGTTCTTGCTTGAAGTTGCACGTCACAATTATTGTAAAAATTATGTACATTTCAAAATCATGTGCTTACATTGTTTTAAATTGAAGATTGTTTTTTTTCTAAAACTCACTTAGTAAACAGCAGAGAGTATCAGAGGATGTAAGCAGTGGCATAGCCAGACTTTTTTGGTCAGTGGAGGGCCAAAATTTCGTCCTGATTTTTGTCCCCATATTCTCCCGGCGTGTGTCCATTTCTTCCCAATTTTTCTCGGCAAAAAAAATCCATTTTCGTACACCCAAAATAAGGTCTATTTAAAAAAAAATGTTTTGCATATCTTTTGCTATGATTTTCTGCTTTTTCCCCACGCTTCATGTCTAACAGTCTTGCAGCTGCTCTGTCATTTTTCTTGTCCTTCCCGATTTTTCCCGCTTGCTGTCTCAATTTCTCACTCAATTGTTTGTGGGGGGGGGGCCCCCCCCCCCCCCCCCCCCCGCCCTATGCTGGGTACGCCACTGGATGTTAGCTGTCACATGCTATATTTGGATAGACTTGCTGCAAGTCTTTGAATAACAACTTTCACTTCTGCTGTCCTTTTTTATTATCATAGTCTATCTATTTTTCTTTTTGCATTGAACCTTTTCCCGTGCCTTTTCCTCACTTTTTCTAAATTTAGTTTTCGAATGAATAATGTTAAAATGTACACATTTAATATGTGTCTGATCACAGGTGTCTGATTGTCCAGCTTAGATCTAGCATCATATCAGTGTCAGTGATAACATTGAATCATAGATTGAATTGTTCCTAGAGAAAAAACATGTGTCATGGATAGGCCTACAACATTTATAAATTACATGCTCTGTTTTTGTGCTATTTCCAACCCAAGCCACAAGATTAAAAACACATGTGTTTCCCCTCAAGCAAGTTTGTCAAGCTCCAATGTCACCATGAGAGTAGGAAAAAAATGTGATCAGGCTTATAATAGACCATATCTGCAGTCAACAGGCCAAGTGATATCATGATTAAAAGTGATGCCAGGGTATACCAATAGCTTGGGATAAGAATTGGGTTCATTTAGTCTTGTGTGTTATTTTGCTTAAAAATGCCAGCACAGCCTTGAACCAAGGCTATATTTGGATAGACTATCATTTCTTAGACTATTTTTTTTGTGCACAGAATCGTTTGTGAAAGCTCAGAGTACATGACCAAAATTTACATCATACTGATCAAAAATATATGAATGCTTTTTGATTACAAATACACAATCATACCACAGAAAGTAAGCCAAGCAAAATGGTAGACATGGCCCATTGACACAGTTGATTTCTAAAAAAAACCAGTTAAATGTCAAAATTAGGACAAATGTGGGCTCTGGCAAAATGAAAGGAAAGTCGCAAGTACACTTTTGAATAAATGGCATCAATAGTAAAAATAAGGTGAAAACGTCGAATTTCGTTTTTTTGACATAAAACGCCTTCATGCTTCATATTTAACTATAGGATTTCGATCTCTAAATGAAGAATGGAGAATGAAAGTGTGACATATCAAAACTTTTATTCTGCCTGTTAAAGATGGTGGCCTTGGAATGCCCGAATGCAGAAGTTGTTTGTAACATGTTATGTTGTATATTGTGGATTAAAAGGTTTTATGATAAAAGTGAAGATGTTCGATGGAAAACAGTAATGGCTAATTCTCTGGAAGCATATGATGGTATGTTTTTATCTAAATGTAATTTTTACTGTACTGAACCTTTTATTGATAAAATAGAAAATCCATTTACTAGAAGTATTGTGAAATGTTAGGCAAATATCCATTATAGAGAACCAAAAACAGAAACCGACTTATTTGACCAAGTTATTTGGCTTAATTCCAGCATTAAAATAGATAAGAAACTTGCTTGGTGGAAGAACTGATACAAAGCTGGTATAGTATATATGAAAGACATTGTTACAAACAATATGAAAATTAAGACCATAGCTGACATTAAAGAAAAAGTTCAGAATTACTTCAAATGTTTCGACTATATCCAATTAGTATCCACTATTCCAAAAATATGGAAAAAAAAGATAGATTCAAACACAATTAAACCAAGCGAAAATAACCAAATAATTGATGACCATAACTTCCAAATCTTCATTAGTCAACATTGCAATAGAACATTAAGGGAAAAAATGCTGAACAATGTTTATATCATGCCAAACAGAATCAAAGGCAAATGGAAAAGACTAATGCCAAATTGCGAAAATAATTGGAATGACATCTTTCTTTTAGCCTTTAAATGTGCAATCGATTCAAATACTTGAATTTCAAGTTCAAACTACTACTTAGAATAATAGCCACAAATGAATGTCTCTGTAAAATAAATATAAGCAACAATAACAAATGTGTTTTCTGTGACCAAGAAATTGAAACAATTGAACATTTTCTCTCTGTTATTGCAATGTTGTGCATACTGGAGAGAACTATTTATCCGGATAAAACAAAAATCCGGTCAACAAATATCAATAACAGAAGAAAATACTTTTTTCGGTCATAAGATTAATAAGCCAAACCTTGCAATCAATGTTATTATTCTTTTGGCCAAACGTTATATATACAAGTGTAAATTAAATAATGTGAACCTTGAACTCTCTATATTCCTACTAAATGATCAAGAGACCATTGAAATTGACCGCCAAATTGCTTCCAGAAAAGAAACACTTGTCACTCACTACGCTAAGTGGATTTGGTTTCTTTGACCCTCCAATATACCACCCTGTTAAATTTACCACTTTGCGACTTATGTTTCCACCATATTGAATATTAAATACTAATAATTATTTGTATTATAATGTGCTACTTAACACCCTGTTGAATGCCAACGTAGTTTGTTTTTGTTTTCCCAAGACCACGTGACCGCTAAATATACAAATCTTAAGCCAACATAATTATGACAGTAGTGGTGATGTTATAAACAAGTATGTTAAGGTAAAATATTGCTCATTTAATACGTGTTAAATATACAATAAATGTTGCTTAATAAAGGCGGATGCTAAAAGACAAAAAAAAAAGCCTAATTCGGCTTAACCTTGCCCATTTGAGCAATGTTGCCGATTTGGGCACTTGGTCCGGACTGCTTAAGTGCATAAGCTGTTTTTGAACCCCGATTGTGCAAAAGTAGGGGTCCATAAAAATATAGACCCTGGACAATGGTCGCTTTAAAAACTATGTTCTGCACAGTATGTATCTTTAAACCTGTACACAGTGATCCGACAATTAAATACAGTTCATATGAAAAAATTAAAATCATTCATTCTGTTTCAAAAAATGACTGCAAGATATCTAATTCGTGTCAATTTTTCCTTTTTTACGAAAGATGTCCTGCAGAAAATTGGAAATCTGCTTTCCCATTAGAATTTTTCTATGATAGCAGATTATAATTAAAAATTCATGGTGAAAAAAAAGTTGCTTCGTTTCAGTTTTAAGGACAAAACAAAATTTGAACAGCGCCATCATTTTACCAGTTAATGCTAATAATATTTATCTCAAAAACGACGCGACCGATTTGATTTTTTTTTGCAATAAAACATGCGCAACCACTACCCTGACACTTACATGAATCAGCTTTATTGGGTTTTGTTGCGTTTTTGCACTTAAAAAGTGGACTATACTCCTTCTGATGGTGTCCTTAATGACATCGGATAAATTCTCAAATGATGCACAGAATATGTTAACTGCGTATGCACAAAAGATATTTAAGACTTTTTTTCTTTTGCATTTGGGGTTAAAGGTCTTCTTCTTCTTCTTCTTCTTCTTCTTCATATACCTTAATTTCGCAACGCAAGCAGTATCATAATAAGACTTAATAAGACTAAATGTTGTGTTGAAGTTTCAGAGTACAGTTTATGGACGTTTCTGCATTTAAGTCGTTATACCTATTTTAACAGTCCTTAACGTCTTTGAGGGTAAAATAAAGATGCTTACTTTATCAACATGCCCGAAATCATCCCAAAATACCAATTTTCTTACAGTGAAACTCCAAAATTAAACACTGCTATATGTGTTCTTAAACTCCAAGTAACCGTGACGTTGAAGTACTCTATGTGTAAGTCAATATTTGGTTTATTGTGCAACCGAAGACAAACCGAAATTGTGATGATAACTCATACATACCTTCAATGAGATGCACGCAAATGCGTCCTCGTAGGAATCATAATTAAGCAGTTGATATTCAAAAGCTTATTAGTTGGTAATGAAATATTCAACTCCGAATAATAATATCTTGCAATGATAATTTTATAGTAATAAGATAGGACGGTGTTATTTGCATAGGATTAAGTCACTACCATGATAGTTACGTTGATAAAAAGAAATGCGCAGGAGGGCCTGAAACAATGGTATTATAATATGAATGAGTAATTTATAATATGAATGAGTAATGAAGAAATAAGGTTTCATAGGGAGGCAAACAAGTTATCTTTATACTGAGAAATATGAAGAGCTTGTTTCCAAGAAACCCTTTTGCCTCCAACAGATCACAAAGGAAAATAGTAATATCCCAAAGGACGCACACAATGATATTCCAACTATGTCTGATATCACAATTTCTAAGGATGGTGCAATGAAACTGCTTAAAAGATTAGATCATAATAAAGCGTCTGGCCCGACGGCATTTCTTCTCATATTCTGAAATCAGAGGGAGGGACGACATGTCCCCCCCTGGTTTTGAAGGGTGGGGACACAATATCAAATGTCCCCCACGGTTTTGAACTCGTGGATGGGTGAGGGTGGGTGGGGATGTGTGTGTGTGTGTGTGTGTGTGTATTTGCAAAATTTCTTCACATTACCCGCAGAAAATACGTGTTAGGAACACCCTTAGAATAAATAAAACGCTAGGGCTTCTAGGGCTTCGCCAATGGGCTCTGCCACATGGACACCCGCCGGGGGCTCCGCCACCTGGACCCCCTTCCCACACTTCAAAATGAAATGACGCCCCTGCATTAGTTCCTTCTCGTTAAAAAATGAAAAAAAAATAAAGGGATGTCTGGCTAAAGTATTGATTGTTTTCACCTCGTACGTAGTCAAACGCGAGATATATTAGACCACTGTGCTGCGTATGACGTAGGTCCGATTTCGGCTAATACTAAGAAGACAGGTTTTTTTATAATGGTGATTTCTTCTTGGAGAGAACCACCTCTATCCTCGGACCCTGCCGACTTACCCTATTTACCTCACCCCATACCGTTTTTCATTATAAAGACCACTAAAGATGTTACTAAATACTTGTCCGTGGTTACTGTTTTGTTTTCTGGTGTTAGGCGTAACCCTGGGGGCACTCACATATGGAAGTGAGGTACGAGTGCTACCGAGCACCTCGGAAGTAGGGTTTTTTCGGTGACAAATTGGGTCACAACAGGGGGGTCTTTCAGTGACAAAATGCAACAAATTATGGCCAAAAGTTTGCAAATTTTAGATGAATTTTGCAACATTTTCCACAATGTTTGCGAAATATTTGACGGACTTTACAAAATGTCCGAAAAAATACATCAAATTAAAAAAATGGTGGGTCTTTGAGTGACAAAAGTTGTTTTAGAGACAAGCTTAAAAAGTACGGGATCCTTGAGTGCCCTTTGGTAAAAATAAGGGGTCTTTGAGTGAGAGCAAATGAACAAAAGGTGGGTCTTTTTTGGTGGCACATGGCACGTACCTCAGTAGGGATATAAGAGTTAAGTCAAGACTTATATTGCTGAACTAATTTTCTACATTCAACTCCACTACTAAATGTTACATGACAGCTTGACAACTGCCCGGAGACAGTCCTAACATCGATAAAAGTTAAATGCTAGGACTTGTCATTGAATTCCAGTTTAATAAATATTACTAACGGGTTAATTAAATTGTTCCGTGCGAATATAGCCTTGATTAAAGCTTAACTTCTTTTTTGTGACAACATTATCGGTTTTTTAATCTAAATTGGATACTACTTGCACTAATTATTCCACTATTTCACTAAATAGAAAAATAAATATAGTTCATTGAAAACAAAATGATTGAGCAAATGCTTTAAGAGTCTGACGCAAATACCCACATAATTTATTTTATGAACCAGTTTACTTTAAGTACTTTACGCTTTTTTGTGGAGCAGAGAGCATCTTACCACGGTGTCAATAATGATTTCCTGCCATGGGTCTTGTTGAAGTTATGGATACACTGGCAACATTTCGAGAAACACTGTAATCGATCGTCTCCTGTAAGCTATAGTTTTGTTCATACGAAGTCTAATCATCATTGACAACGAATCTTCGATGGTTAAATACTGACCTTTAGTCAACGACATAACATATACCTAATATGAATTCAATACCCTTCTTGATTCAAAAGTTATTAAAAACTCAGAACTTCAAATGCTCATAACTCAAAACTAGTATTTTGGCACTTGACCACTTCCTCCAGTCCCTTTAATTAAACAAATAGGTCAAACTCTCAACAATTACAGGACAGGAAAGCTAAATAATTTGACAACTAAGATCAGAAAGCCCAGTAGCTTCCTAACACATATAATTCTTCATCAACAAAGTCTGTTGTGACAAGCGGTATATCAAGTCGAAATACAGACTTGCTTTTACGTAGTTGCAACATTTTCATGAAATTCTTCATTACATTTATCAATTAACTTTGATGCAACATTAACAAAATATTCATTAAAACCATTAGATATATTTCCATGATTAGATATATCTTCATTTGATGTTAAGGCTGGGGTAGACCTCCAAATGGCGTAAACCGTTTTTGTACTCTAACTCTTAAACTAAGATTACATATATATTATACATTTTTAGAAGCGGATTTTTACCCTGATGATGGTATCAGTCGTTGACCAAAAATTTCAATTTTGGCAAAAAATGACAAAAACGCATTTTTTGCCCCAATATTTCTTTAAAGCCTAACTAAAATTTTGAACATTGTTTTGAAATATGAAACAAATATTCTGGAGAAGTTTTCTCAAATTATTGGTTTTATCTTATTTTTGGAAAACATGCCACAATAGGCCAAAAATTGCCATTTTGGTGGCAGCGGTGTGATTTTTTACACTTTTAAACCTATTTTTTTAAACACTAAGATGCAAATTAAAAATTAGAAAAAACAACCTTCCTAGACATTTATTTCAAGATTACAAAGAAGCAAAAATGTTCAACATTTCGCAAATGAAAATTTTAAGTTTGGCTTTCATAAATGTTTGGGCCAAAAAATTAGTTTCTTTTTGCATTTTTGTCAAAATTTATATTTTTGGTCAAAAACTGATATCATAATCATGTTCAGGGTAAAAATCTGCTTATAGAAATGTATACTTTTATATAGCTTGTTCAATTAGTTTGGGAGTTAGTTTACAAAAATGGTTTATGCCATTTGAAGGTCTAACACCAGCCTTAAAACATTATTACCGTACACAATAGATGAGTGACTACATGAACTGTTGGTTGGAATAACTTTCTTGAGCGATTTACAGAACTGGATTGAGAAAAGCAAATGAGGTGAAACAAAAAGTATTAGAAAGCTTGGTCTTTCTTCTTTATTATGATACCCACAACGACTTACTTATAAGATGAGATTCAATGTTGGAAACAAGTTGTTTTTGATTGTGAATTTGTTTAAAGTCTTTAGTTCAACTAAATCTATTGCCTCATAAACTTGAAGAACTAGATATTGCACGTTAATGCTTCAACTGAATTGAAACGATGTGATAAACATGTAAATAGTAATTGAATGCTCTTGCCCTTTGGCGTTTCCTGCCTTAGAAACATGAGAGTTTCATTTGTTTTGTAAGAATTAGAAGGCTACCGTTTTTAACAATAAAAGTGTTATTTGAAAAGATCTGAATTACTTACATAAAATTGTGAAAAACAAAATGTATCAAAAATATATTCACACATCCATTTCGATTGCCTTTGTTTCTTTTAAAAACATTTATATATTTTTTTATCACGCCGTTTCACTTCCGTTCGTGCATAAACGTACACTTATCGGTTTGCCAAGTCTGTTACTTATTTCATATATTAATGTACAGATAGGCTACAATTTGAATAGTTTAGCTTTGGTTAACTGATCATCATGGAAAAGAGGCGTGTCGATATTGATACAAAATTTGAACACTGAATTTTATCCACACTAAGTTTATGTATAATTAAAGAGATTAATCAAAATCGGTAAAATGTCATGTTGCTATGGTTCGTAAAAGCACAATTGCGTGGATCAGTAACAACATAAAGGGCATTTCAGAATACGCACAGTCTGGTTATGCATTATTTACTTATGACGTCGTAAAGTATTTCTTTGCTGAAATTCCTAAACAAGCAAAATAATATTCGGAAATTTCAGCTCTCTCCTCCCTTTCAAATATTGTTGATATCACTTAGATATTTTGGTAGGCTGAATTTACAACCCCTATCCCCGGAATTATCATCATCTCAGAGGGGCATTTCTATTTCAAAATACGCACAAAGGATGGCTAACGTATTAGTCAAATGCTAAGGGTCGGCTTATGTTGGATTAATATGCTGCAAGAAAACTGTAGTTAGGAATTTGTTTTGGCATCTCACTTAGTAACGGTTAATATTTTACTATGTTTTTAATTGAAAACAAATATTCCACGCAAAGAAAGAGAACGTAGAGACATACCAATTTGAGAAAATAATATACAAGAAAAGAAAGAGTTCAAAGCAAAGAACATTGAAGAAAAACATGGATTAGGCAGTATGCATCCTCAATCACCATCAACTTACACGTTTGATCGTCAACTGACAAAATAAATAATCATATGCGTCACTTTAATTGTCACGTATGTGCCAATAACGAGTTTTAAGGCCCTGATCTCAATAGCTGTAAACGACATTGTTATCTTTATTTTGTGACATTACTAATATATCAAAAAACAAAGTTCAATCAGTTTTCTGAAAAAGTGGCACAAATGGGCTTTTCAAAATGTGTGTTTAATGAAGCATATCTCTAGTTTACAAAGGCGAAAGGTAATGAAACAAACAGCATTTAATTATATTATAATTATATTACCCTAGTCTTTTGGTTTCGCCACAGAGTGCGCTTTTAAACTTGTACAATTTTTATCGAGACACACTATACAGTTTTAAACATAATGTGGAGAACATTGTTTTTAAAGCAATCAAAATCAAGGGTCCAAAATGGACTCTTACCCTTGTGCACTAAGGGGATTCTAAATGTCCTTATGCACTTAAGTCTTAAGATACATCTGAGAATAGGATAGGGTAAACATTTGATTACTATAATACGTATTAAGGCCGACAGCATTTCAATCCAATAAATCTACAATTCAAAGAAATTTGTTTTGTAACAGACAGGGAGATTGAATTGAAAATTGTTGATGAACATGTAAAACGTAATTGAATACACCCCCTGGCTTTACATGTATCAGTTACAAGACAGTGTAATTTGCTTTATAAATGTACTAGTTACATGACTTCTGTTATATATGTTGAAATTAAACATTAGATAAATCGGGATATTTTGTATACAGGCGTATACGGTATCAAAAAAGTATAACTCCGTTTGAAAATGCTGTCTATCTTCATTTTAGTACTTCATTGTGAGATTTTAGTCAAAAATGAAGTTAAAAGGCTTTTAGATGTCATATACCGCCAGGGAACCATTTCACGTTCACCACGAACCTGTTTTTGTAAATTGAGGGACGTTGAAGGATAATTTTATATTTTACTACCAACCAGTCTCTTGGCGTAGTCAACCGTGACCAAGACATTATATATAGCCAGTCAACTTGAGTAGTGAAGTGGTCATATGCGTGGTCAAAACAAGTTTAACCTCAAAATCACGTTTTTGACCCATATGTATTGTTTCCCCCTACCGACGCATGGGAAAATTAATCACATTCGGAACTCCATTTCACACTCAGATTACCTATCAAATACCAAAAGCAACATAAGTTTCTAGATATTTTCCTCATAAATCTGCCTTTAGATTAAAAAATGTGGTAAAAATATTGTTAAATTAACCATATGGGTACAAGTGTATATCTTTAATACAAGATTCGAAAACTGTATTCTTACTTCCATCAACCTGAAAAGTTTCAATTAAAGAAAATGATCGGAAATATGAAATATGTTTTTAAGTTCTACGGACAATCAACAGATAATATGGAGCATTAATAATTTTTGAACTTGTTTATTTCAGTTTCACATTTTACTCCATAACAACCTTTGACATTTGGACCATAACCTGGCATCCGAAAAGATAATTAACTAATTTAACTCTTGTCTAACCATGAATTTGTGAAACACGACCACCAAGGTGTGGCGTGTGGTTGCAACCCCTCCCCCAAACCCCCATATGAACTTGGTTTTGCTACCAATATATAGATATGGTCCTCCTCTATCCAACGATACTAAGATTATAAAAATCGACCAAGGCGTTACGTAATTATAACGTCATAACAGTCTTTCAGGTCGAAAATCGGAATTTTGGCAAAAATGCCTGCCAAAATCAAACTTTTGCTATAAAAGTTCTAAATAACGCAATTTAATCAAGCTTTCTTACAAATAAAGAAGAACAATGATAATTCTAACATGCCCTGCAAGTTTCAGCCTCATAGCATGCATGTATTTTTCAAATGGCGACTTGAAATTTCCCAGGGCTTCACCAACCCCCCTACACCCCAACTTTTACGGCATACCCTAACCAAATCTTATGTGGAAGTAAAAGGATGTAAGATATTACCCAAATGCCTCGGTTGGTTGCTTTTGCGATTTTATGCTGCGGGGAAAAACTTATTAGGGGGTTGCAAAAAATACCCACCCACCCCCTTGTTAGACGAGGGTTAAATCTATTATGGTGGTGCAACTTAACGGGAAAAAGAAAAGGCAAAAGTGGCTTAATAACAATAATTTTAAATTTCCAAAGATGTTTTTTTGCTAAAGGCAGCAAAGTACTCTAAATTAAAGATGTGTGTACCGTCACTGCATATAAATGACAAATTTGATCAACAGCAAACGGAGAGGGTTAATAAAAAACAAACACAGAATATTTATACATGTATGTATACTTGCCGCTCATGGTTATTTCTTTATTGGTCGTATATATAGTAACAATATTGAAGGTCGTGTCGTAAAAGGCTCAAGGTAAACGTTTCTATCCGTTTCAATTCGGAAGACGACAGGACGATGTTTATTGACGATTGCCAAAGGTAAAACTCTGAACTTTGGTTCAAATCAAAGAAGAAAAACGCGTAAGTTCGAGTCACGGATGAAATATGATGCGATGGATTCTGCAACGTCGTGAAGGAAATTTGACACATCAGAACCAACCATTTCTCGAGTGCCATACAATTTATATTTGTCTTACTTCATGAAATGTAATCAATCATTTTTTTCAAGGATTTAAATGGCCTATCATATTCAACTTGGTATTAAAAACTTCAGGAAATCTAAACAAAATGATTGAAAAAGTATAAAAAGCAAGAAAAATTAAAAACTGGACACGAAACTGACCAAAAGTAAGAGATGCTTAACCTTTAAAATATCAGGGAACTGGCCAAATGTAAGAGATACTTAACTTGTAAAATATCAGCCTCTTTAAAAACAACTTGACAAGAATATGGCAAACTGTCAGAATTTTTTTTTTAAAAAGCTTGTCAAAAATATACCAAACTATCCAAAATTCTTGAATTAAATCACAAAAGGTAAACCGATTTATAAACTGTCAACGATTCTTTAAAATTTCCAAGATTACATCATGAGTAGGATATGCCTATAATAAAATGTGACCGTCCATCCGAAACCAGTCGTAAATGTCACCTATTGTCATTTACACTTTTTTAAATAAAAACGGCCACCAAAATCAAAATTTTGCTATAAAAGTTCTAAATGACCGATTTTCGTCGGGTTTTTTGCTA
>JXSR01S001134.1:0-10710 GCA_000969725.1 Ophiothrix spiculata | reverse complement strand
TAAAATATAGTGTTTTTCTTATTCAAAAAATAGTAGGGGTACATTTTTGTAGCATTTCCAAAATTTCACTTCCATGTCACACTTTGACTCCCAACCTGGTGAAGTGACCCATGTATGAACTTGACTTTTCTTATATCATATTTTTTTATAATGAGTTTCCTGTACTTGAACATCTGTTTATCGTGAGATTTGTCATCACTGATAACGATGCAGATAATTCCACATGTTCAAATATGAGTTGAATCAGAAGAGATTTTTTTCTTTCATTGTTACAGGAAGGGCCATAGACTGTTCTATAATGAATGAAGCAGACACAGGAGACATCTCAGGCCAACCACTAGCATGTGATCTAGGTGGTGGCGGTGACCAAACATTTCACCAGGCAACAAATTCAGACAGTCAGGATTATGAAGGCAACTCAGATAAGGAGAAGATGATCGAAGGGAATGGAGTATCTTACACAGATGATAAAGGTGTTAATGATATGGAAGATGACAGAACTGAGTCTGCTGAAGAGATGGAGCCAGGTGAACCAAGTGTTGAGGAAGTGAAGACAAGTCATGAAGAAGGTGCATTTTCACAAAATGATGAAGAGAAAGGTAATCACAACTTCTTGAAAAATTAAAGGGCTATATTGCATTAATGAATCTCCCTTTGGTTTTATTTATCTCATCAGGGGTTTCTATCATACCACCTTCCATTATAACTCAAAATCAGGTAGAAATTGCCAACAGAAATAAGGGTTTTAATTTAGAAAAGTAGAACTAGTATTGTCTAGCATTTATTTGCAAACTTTGATCAACTTCTAACATGTATCAACCATTCATGTTGTAACATACCATCGTTTAATTTACAGGTTGTAAAAAGAAAGTTTAAAGGATTATAATAAACCCATTCTGCCAACATCTTTGTTATTATTTTGATTCAGTGCCACAAACAGAGACACTACCTACAGACAAGAGGGAGATTGCTGATGGCAAAGAGGAAACCCAGAATAATATTTCACCTGTTGCAAAAACTAACGCTGATGAAAAGGATGAAACATCACCAGGAAGTCATCCAGAACAAGGTAAGTCCTGGTGGTTTACAACTAGGCAACTTTTTTTATAGTGCCACTCAAAGCACATTTCTACTGAGCAGGTTTGATAAGCTAGCATGGATGTAAGTTTTCTGCATTTTTTGCAGATTTCTGCAATTTTCTTTCACTTTCTTTAATAAATATGCAGTGTTTATGCTATTAATAGCATATTTTGTGATTTTTCTGCAATTTTTACACTCATTGTACATCCGTGAGATTCCCTGAGCTAGGATTTTTTCAGGGGGGGGGGGAAGATGACTAAAATTCTGATGACTTACCACTTAGGTAAGTCTTTTTGTGAACCATCTTGTAATCAAAGTGTCAACCATTTAGTAGTTCTGTAAAAAGTGCCAGTATTAGGCAACCACCATTATATTTATTTACAGAAGTAAATGAAAAATTAACTAAAAACAGGATTTTTGATTGTCTCATAAAACCACTTGATTTGGAAAAAAAATTGAATAAATCTTAGGATTTTGCAAGACAATTCAAAAGAGAATTATCATTTTTACAACAATATAATGATAGAGGTTTTTTCTGTCTCTGTTGTTGATTGCTTGGTAGTGTACACTATATCAAAAGCTGAACAGACCAAATGGGTACATTTTCATACTTTTGTCAATTTCAATCATTGATCCTGAACTTCAGAATTGATGTAGAATTTATTCAGTATTATATATTTTACTTCTTAAGACATTCAACTGGAAGATTTTGGAGATCCCAGGAAACTTGACCGACAGCAACGAAGTAATGTGTTCAACCAAGCAAGTGTATTTTTGGAAGAGGGAAAGATCGACATGGCGCTGAGGTATTTCTTGGCTGCAATCACAGGCTTGACGGAAAACAACTCATTTCATGATCTACCACAATGTCTGCATCAGGTAAGATGGCTTGATCAAATCAATGTCATTTATTCTGAATCAATGAGTATGATTTACAATATAGCTTTTGAACAAGGATATAACATAAAACAAAAACAAATGATAATTGATGGAAGGTTTTTTTTAATTGTGTAGCCGTTAGCAAAATCGATAGGCATATTTTCAACTATGGCACAAAATGACATTATATTTCCAATTTTGTGTAACAATTAACAAGTAACTTATTTACATTTTGCTGTCAGTGCCAGCTCAGCCCAGCTATCCTAATCACTGGTAAAACTCGCGAATGAATGTTCTTATACGTGTTGGTAGAATTCATCAATATTGATATAAAATTTGATGGATTGAGCATGATACAAAAATATATTGGTCGAGCTATAAGTTTTACGAAATATTGTGCAAGACGCGCAGCGTCGAGCTCGATATTTCTAAAACTCATAGCGAGACCAATATCTTTGAGTATCATGCGAAAAAATCCATCCAATTTTATCATTATTATGTTCAAAATCTAATATTTTGTATCCTGTCCGATATCCCTGATTTTTTGGAAATTGGACAGCTCAGAACATAATAATGTGTGTAATAGGCAATGAGGTTCTGTTTTATGTGATAACTAGTGGATACAAGACACCGGCCAATGTGTACTGAGTGTGAATGCACCTAACATTTCTTTGTTCACAGGCATTGAAATTTATTTTTCAATAGGAGTTTTCCAATTCAAATGGCATTATTTCATCCATGTTGATCACTGCTTGCATCCACCATCATGGCACAGGAAAGATGAAATCAAAAATTAATATTATATTTTCAAAATGAAATGTGGCATGTGTCATTTGACTGTTGATGCATATAAATTAATAATAGCAGAGCAAATTTTGTGTAAAGAGTTGAGCATTTTTAGTGGTTCATGCATGTTTTCCATGCAAATAGTCTGAGGGTAGTAGGCTAGTGTTGATTTGCAAAGAGATCCAGCCATCCTGGTTACACAGCTCATGGTATTCCTATTGTTTTGCAAATATTGTGTCTTTTTTACCCCATAATGTAACATTTATGGTGTGAAAATGCAATAAAACCATTGATTTTCTGAAAAACAATGAGATTTTCTATCATTTGACAAGCATTTGAAGTGGGGTTAAGCAGCTTGATTTTTCCCTACACTACCCTGCTTATTTAACATGTTAAACGGCAGCTCGTGTTCTGGATGATTTCTAGACCATTTTTGTGTCTCTCCTTTAGAGGAAAAATGATCCAATATGAGCTTGGAGAAAAACTGAGATTTTTGCATATTGTTGACAGACATCCAAAGTAAATATCTAGAACAAAACTAAGCCACTCAGCCCACATTTCAACTACTTTTGAGACACTATAGTGCAACCGGTGCGTCATGTAGTGTCAGCCCCCATGTGCCATAGGGTGGTGCGGGGTAGATCAAGTAGTGCTGTGGAATCTGCTGCTCGATGCATGGCCAAATGAAGTGTGTATTGCATCCAGCATGCATTGTACCAACATGTGCAACTAGCACATTATGCCTGTATCACTCAGAGGATATAACGCTAAACTCACTGCGTATATACAAATTATTGCCCAGTCTTAAATGACCAATCACAATTACAGAAATCTCAAGGGTTCAGAAATTAATTCCTGGCATGCATGTACCATTTGTGAATCTCTCTTTTTTTGTGATCCGATGCTTTTTAATCATTAATTATCGTTCACTACTGTGAATTCTAAAGTTCAATGTATTTTCTGGTTTCTTTCAGGTCTCAAATATATACTTTGAGAAGAAAGAATGTATCCTTTCCATTTATATAAGTCACTGATGAATTATTTAATTATTTATTAATTCTTTATTGAATTACAGTTTGGGCAAGTGCTCAGAAATAAAAAATAATGCAACTGCTCATCGTTTGTTTGCTTTGTAAGTAGTGTCATGGCTTTCCTATTTAGAAGGAATGGACTGTTGAAATATTTCAAAATGCAGAAGGTATTCCGTAATTTGTAAAACTTTCTTTGTATTGCTTTTCACAAGTATTGTAATTTCCATTTCAATAGCTATCTGATACAGGTAACCATATGAGGGGTGCTCTGGCAAAATGAGAGGAAAGTCGCAAATTTCAAAATTGAGTTTATGACATATTTTAATCCTCTATACTCTCAGCTTTTGAATGATGTATGATATGTCACTCTTTCTCCGTTGTTCATTTAGAGATCAAAATCCAAAGCAGTCCATATTGCAATTAAAAATAGCTGCAAATCTATTTCAAAGATACTGAATACCACAGTGTATAATAGCAACATACAATCAATTAACTGTGAATAATTGCACTTCCCGGCAAAGTGGACCTTTAAAATTTTAGGTATAGGTAAACACTTATGCATGAAGGTATTAAATGTCGGTAAACACTTATGCATGAAGGTATTTTATGTCAAAAAACAAAATTTGACTTTTCACCCTATTTGGATACCATTTATTCAAAATGTAGATTTGCGACTTTCCTCTCATTTTGCCAGAGCAGCCCACATATTTAGATTTTGTTGTACATTACAAGAAATTTTAAGTACTGATAGAAAAGCTGATAGAAGAAAAAACTGTGCCCCAATGCAAACAAGTATTGTTCTTCTTGACATATGTTTCTACTTCTACTTCTTCTACTTCTACGCTAAGGGCCGGTGCAGACTCCACTATCGTATAGAATATTCTGAGCAAAATATTCTATACGATAGGGGAGTCAGAACCGGGCCTTATTCTCATCAAAGTCTTTTCAGCATCTAGATGAGCTCTCTGGTCCTAGAGAGATGATATACTTTTGAAGGTATAGTGACTATGCACTCTGATCCTAGAGTAGATGACGTATTTTGACATAAAACATGTGCAAGTATATTTTGTTTCAATTGTTGGCTGTAAATGACCTCCTTAACTAATCAATTATCAGATGAGAAAGCAGTACATTTTATTCAAGCAGAGAAAATGTATTATGAAACAGCTCTCCTAGATATCGTCCATTTACAGAAGCACTTAGGTAGGTTCATTACTGACTGCAAAATAAAAGGGAAAATTTTACTTCTTAAAATACAATAGCCTTAACATTTCCTGAAAAGAAAATCAGAACAGTGTGAGCAAATTATATTTGTTGAAGAAGTGATTGCATATAACACTCGAGGTCTCTACAGCAACAAGTCCAGTCTATACACAAAGCTCATAGAAAATTATCTAACACTACTTTGTTTTTAAAAGGACTGGTACCCCGAGAACATAGGTTCATAACATAACATATAAGTTGAGATTTGGCGGTTCAATAGTCATATTATCAAAGAATTGGACAATTTGTTTATAGATATTTAATAATAACAAGGGGGTCATATTTATTCATATTTTGTAATTTGTAGTGTCTACCAAAATGATTTCTTGCCTGTTTTGTGATACTTTGAAATACTAAGAAAATTATCAAAGTAATCAAATTTTAATTTACAGCTGAGAAAAAGAAACAAAAAGACAAAGAAGAAAGTGAAACAAGCACACCTAGAGAAGATACAGGAGAGTCACCAACAGAAGAAAAAGTGATGGAGTCCAAAGATACCATTCCTGAAATCACCAAGGCAAGAGAGTTTGAAAACCTGGCTAGACTTTGTCTCAAAGAAGGAAAGTAAGTAAGGCGGCTCAGAAATAAGATTTCATTTAATTTACTAATCAGAATCGAATTGCCTGAAAACCTGGGTAGACTCTGTCTCAAAGAAGGAAAGTAAGGCAGCTCAGAAATAAGATTTCAAAAAGCCAACTTAATCAGAACCAAATTGCATGTCAAGTATAATGCTGCAGGCATAGCGTGACCAAGAAAAAGTTGAATTAGGGTTGTTTTTGAGGACAAGGATGTATCAGGTGACACCTTTTAGGGTATCAAAAACAGCCATTTTAGCTCATTTTCAAGAAATAGGGTACTTTTTCAAACCCTAGTGTTAAAACGGTAACAGTAAATTCCCTGATTTAGGGTGTGAATGGGTGAAAAATGGTATATTTTGGCTTCAGAAACAATCACCCTTTAGGGGGTGTTTTGAAAAACTGTGGTCACGTTATGCCTGCAACATTATACTTGAGTGCCCCCCCCACCCCCCGGTGACACTGTTAGTGCATATCCAAAACATTGCCAACTTGACAATCCCTAGTTTGCAAAATTATCTTTATAAAAGCATAAGCGTGAGGGCTTGTGGACTCATAATCAGTAGGGTTTTTGTTCTAACCATGACATGTTATGCTCTTTGTTAATCTCAATGCCTTCATTAACTTGATAAATCTATTTGGATAGTCTGAAGTTACTGAGGTTATAGAGTTTGATTATATGAAACTTTACTCAAATTGTTCTATGGTTCAGCCATTGGTTACCTGTGTGAATGCTCCTTCTTGAGGCATTGCATACAGTGTATACCTGGTGGGTTTATGAATGTGACCTAGTCTCATTATAAGGCAACTAGTCGCAATATAGTAATAACAAAATCATATGTTAATTTCTAAATCTACAGCATATTTTATATCTTGACATATCTAAACAATGTGCATTTGTTTTATGAGTGTATCAGAGGTTGCTTTTTTGTCATAACACTGATCAAGACACAACAAATAGAACTACAGATAGAGATCATTGTAGATCTATGCATGATTATTGGATTTGATGTATGGGAATAAATGATTAACCAACAATCGACTTGTATTATTTTTTAATCAAAATCAATATATTAGCTAGCTTATATTTCAGGCATCTGTTTTACCTTTCTATTTCAGACCTCAACTTGCATTAGAGTACTGTGGAAAGGTAAGATCTAGTAATACTTAACATAATAGTCTGATGTAATAATAATAATAGCATAAATTAGATCATAGATCTTGAATTTCATCCACATGAAAATAGGTAACAATGATGTGAGTGGGGATTGCTTGTGCGCAACTTATTTTCAAAATAAGCAAGCGCACTCATTTTGCTCAACCATTTAGGTCATTGAGTAAACACAAGAGCTAAATAATTCAACTTTGTTAAGTATCAGGAGGTAAACTAATGAATTATACAACATACTTTTACTTACTATAGGATGCAATATATATGTGGCAAAAATCAAAGAGATTGGAAAAACATTATTGTGTGCTGGTAAATTGAATAAGTCAATTGCATTTATGTTCAAGCTTATGCAATGAAGATATACACCAGTTTTTGTTGCATGTAAGCCTTTTTAGAAGTTATGACAATGTGATATTAGAGAGCATATTATGATATCATATTTTATTCAATTCAGCAATTTTAAACAAAAGTAACTTTTCCAATTAGCTTTACATTTACAAAGCTAATATATGAATTTGTTTTATTCAGGCTACTAAGATCTACAGATGTGAATTGGGTGATGACCATCCTGTCACCGTCGGATCCTTGGATTTATTTGCAATCATCTATGCAGATGTGGGAAAGCAACTCTATGAAGGTGAGCTAGGCCATGTATTAATTCGTTCCAGTCACTTACCAAGATTATAAATGTGAGCTGGTTGATGATCATCCAATGTATGTAGAGTCCTTGGCTCAAGTTCACAAAAGGGAAATTACTTTATTCCAGGAATAACTTTATGTTTCTTCCAATGGTGATGTCATTTGGTATTCACAAATGAAGAATAAAGTTATTCTACGGGCTAGTTATCCCAGGCTTTATAAACTTAGTTCAGGACTGTGACCTATCTAATATCTCTATTCCAAGATTGACTAATCCATTAATAGTTGTATTCCTGGAATAACTTTTGAGAAACAGGCCCATATGTTTATTTGTTACTTTTAAGGGCATATCAAACGACTAATAGGTCAATTTGAACAGTGTATATATGATACAGGAGTCATGTCTGTCTTTCTATATAACGATGTTCATTTCTTAAATTGTTCTTGTTTGTTTACTTTTTCATCAAGATGCAATGAAAAAGTTTGGTGTGGATGAAGAACAAGAAAATACAGAAGAGTCCAAGACACCAGAAGCACAACAAAACTCATCTAATCCAAGTATTCTGAGACAAAGGTAAGCTTAATGCAAGAGATTAAGGTCCGTATGCATAAAACTGGACTGCACAAAACTAATCCCAGACTAAGTGACATTGATTCATTGAAAAGTTTAAATTTTTTTATGAATCTGTGATAAGTTATGTCCTTGTTTAATGATCTATGCTGAATTTTGTATAACTTGACCCTTTGTCTGTTTTTTAACATTTGCAGTTTTTTCAAAACGAATATTTTTTTTTTATTTTTTAAAATAAGTATAAATTCTAAAACAGACATGAATCAAATAGTATTAAAGTGTCAGTTTAAATATCAAAACAAGGAAATTTAGTTAATGCTATATTTCTCTGAGAATGTGTTATTTTTCAAAATGTTGAATTTCACTTAGTCCGGGACTAACTTCAGTCTTGTTTTGTTCTTATGATGTCAATACATTTTTTTCTGCAGTTGAATCTATCATGATCTTCACTTTTAGTTGGTGTTACTCTTTCTTTCTTAGCATTTATTGATTACTGCTTTTATGACTAGATACACGATATTAGAATTCTAACTTTATTTTATATTTGTTCTATTCTTGCAAGTTCAAAAGATGAGCATTTAATGTACTTTTTATGAGCATATTAAGTAATTTTTTCAAGAGTAGAATTCCAAGTCTCCTTATTTCCTTGGGCAAGAAACTTTACTCTAATTGCTCCATGGTTCACAAGTCATGTAAAGCTGTTGATCCCATGTGGAAATGCTCCTTCTTAGGGCGCTGCATACAGTGTATACCCGGTGAGTCTATAGTTTTCTGTCATCAACTCATTGTCATCATCCACACAGGGGCCTTCACCATAGCTCAGAAGCTCTGAATAAAAATGCTGATTGTATTGCTTATTGTCAAAATATATAGTTCTTGGACAGAAAAAACAGAGCTTTGTGAAAAATCAAGGTCATACTAGCAAGACACAGGTACCATTTAGCTCAACACTAACAGAGACTAAAGTTGAAAATACTTTAAAATTTGCCAGTATCTGGTTAGCGTTTTCAAAGCATCTAAAATTAAACCACATGCCAGCTAGCTACATCTTGCTAGTATATGTCATTAGTGTAACACTGTATGCAGTGGGGTTTGAACCCAACCCTTTTTATTTCAACCCCACCCTTTTATCCAGACACCCTTTATACTGAAAGTTTTCTGAACCCACCTTTTAAGAAATTTTGATGAGTTTTTATTCTGATGGGGTACTTAATTCTGAATTCATCCTGCTTTGGTTCATTGATTAAGCCTAGCTCAGCAATGTGGAAAACATAAATGGCAACAGCAATCTATGATGGTACATGTATGCTCATTCTGATTCTCAGATTTGCTCAACACAATTTCAATTTTAGTAACAGAGCACCCTTTATACTGGAAATTCTCTGAATCCCACCCTTTTGTCAATTTTTGGATTTTTCTAGACCCACCCTATCTAAAACATGCCATGCATACAGTGTGGAAAACAAGGGAACAACTCTCACTTTTCAGATATGGGCTTTGTTGAAGTTTTGTGGACTGTTGATTGTAAACAGTGTTGTGTACTTCCTTATGCTTGTTCTGGGGTCGCTTTCACTAACGTTAAAATGCATCGTTAACCTACGACCACCTCTTAACCCTGTGCAACATTAACAAAGGGTTTGATTTTTCTAATGCATAATTCATATACCTTACGATGCGGTGAACACTTACGAAGGTTTTTCGTGTCTTTGTGAAGTCTAGTTGTAGTTACAAGCTGAACCCTTCGTAACTATGATGCATCGTAAATGTTAGTGAAATTGACACGAAGGTTTTTCGTGTCTTTGTGAAGTCTAGTTGTAGTTACAAGCTGAACCCTTCGTAACTATGATGCATCGTAAATGTTAGTGAAATTGACACCGAGCTATGCGCAATTTGCCTGTCATGTCTAACATATTGTCTTGATAGTGTTTTAACTTTGTCAATTAACCATGATTGTTTTATAGGAATAAAGAAAAGAAGAAATCTATTGGGAAGAAAAGTCAAAGTGCTCCACAGCTTCAAGTTCGGTTTGAAGAGTATGAACCAAGCCCGCCTGCAACTGAGCAAGGTATGTAGTCATCTTCTGGGAGTAAAACTCAAAGTGCTCCACAGCTTCAAGTCAAGTTTGAGGAGTATGAACCAAGTCCACCTGCAACTGAGCAAGGTACATAATCATCTTCTGAGAGTAAAGTCAAAGTGCTCCACAGATTCAATTCCAGTTTGAAGAGTATGAACCAAGCCCACCTGCAACTGAGCAAGGTATGTAGTGATCTTCTGAGAGTAAAAGTCAAAGTGCTCCACAGCTTCAAGTCTGGTTCGAGGAGTATGAACCAAGCCTGTCTGCAACTGAGCAAGGTATGTAGTTATCTTATGAGAATCAAGTCAAAGTGCTCCACAGCTTCAAGTCAAATTTGAAGGGTAAGAACCAAGCCCGCCTTCAACTGAGCAAGGTATGTAGTCATCTTCTGATAGTAAAAGTCAAAGTGCTCCCCAACTTCAAGTCCGGTTCGAGGAGTATGAACCAAGCCTGTCTGCATCTGAGCAAGGTATGTAAAAAGCATTCCACAGCTTCAAGTCAAATTTGAAGAGTATGAAGCAATCCTGCCTTGAGCAAGGTATGTAATCATCTTCTGAGAGTAAAAGTCAAAGTGCTCCACAGTTTCAAGTCCAGTTTGAAGAGTATGAACCAAGCCCACCTGCAACTGAGCAAGGTATGTA
>JXSR01S001133.1:13062-24635 GCA_000969725.1 Ophiothrix spiculata | reverse complement strand
TCTGTAGAAGACTTAGGATCGGTCGTCTTTAATAACCGCTCGATGCTTTGGCATCGAGCGAAAAATGAGACCCTGTGGGCATGGTGGGGATGCTCAGTTGAAAAGGTGGTATGGGTATGTGCAAGAAGCCCTTACGGTTGCCTTTTCACGCCTCTCTGGCAGTTTCCTGTTTGCAGCATGTTTCAGATCCCAAAGACCCATTTCAACACAAAAACAGACAATGTGTGGATATGTTATTTTTAATTAATGTCAGTTCCATCGCCTCCAATTTTGCCTAAATTCAGTTCATCAGGCAATTTGTTGGCAAAAATTCAGTTCATTAGACACAATTGTGTTTGAGAATTCAGCTCTCTAAGACCCCAATTTCGGCTTAATTTACTCGACTAAATTGAATCTCCCAGCTGGTGAGAAAAAAAAATTTGACTCACCAAGAAGGTTAAAAAAAAAATTGTTGCAGGACGGGTAAAAAAAAAAAAATTGCTGCACGACGAGGGACAATTTTTTTTTCCCTAGCCCCCCCCCCCCTTGATATCTAATTGCGTCCCTTAGTTGTTTATTCATGTGAGACTGGAGTGTATTTTCTCCAATACAAGTTCCTGTGCCTGTAAGAATGTACCATGTGGTGATTCAAGGGTCCTCAGATCAACTTCTAAAGAAAGGCATTGATACATCTATACTACTAAAAAAATGGCTTCTGTCTGTCTGTCTCTCTCTCTGTCTGTGTAGCTATGGGTTCGAAGACGCTTCAAGGTACGGAGCTGAAATTTGGTATGGGGGTAGGTATCAGCCACCTGAGGTTCACTGTAAGGTTTTCGTAGTGACGTACCCCATGGGTCAAAGGTCACCTAGAGGTCAAATTGGTTAGGAATGCCATATGACTACCAAATTTGCACTAGCCCAAACATAATACATTGCTGGGGTCAAAGGTCAGGCAGAGGTCACCTGGGGTCAACTGGAGGCCAATTTGCTGAGGAATGCTCTATGGCTTCCAAATTTAATAGAAGGGTAGGTGACAACCAACCGAGGTTCACTGTTATATTTTTGTAGTGACCCCGTGGCATCAAATGATAATCAAACTACTGCTGGTGTATTTTTGGACCTTTCCAAGGCATTTGACACCATTAAGCATAATATTCTCCTAGATAAAATGGCTCATTATGGAATTAGGGGTATTGTCTTGGATTGGTTCAAATATTACCTCACTAATAGAAAACAGTTTGTAAATTATAATAGCCACACATCTGAAACAAAAGCAATTAATTCTGGAATGCCACAAGGATCAATTTTAGGACCTCCAAATGACATTCCAAATTCTGTAACTGATTTATCTTTAATTCTTTATGCTGATGACACAAGTGCTTTTACTTCACATCGAGATATTAAAACACTAAATAATATTATGTATACTGCTTAAAAGTAAATTAAATACATGGTTTCAGTCAAATAAACTTTCACTTAACCTTAAGAAAACTAATTACATGCTTTTCGGAACTCGCAATAAAACCAATCAATCTAATGACAATTTTAAACTTTCTCTTAATGACACAGAAATAGATCAAGTGGATGCATTTAAATTTTTGGGTGTTACTGTTGACCAAAATCTAACCTGGAAGAGTCATATTGATAAACTTGCAAAAAAATGTTCAAGTAGCATTGGGATTCTTTATAAGATTAAACATTTCCTTCCTGAAAAAGCCCTTTTAAGTCTTTACAATACTCTGTTTCTCACACATATTAATTATGGAATTAATGCTTGGAGCAGTGCAGGTGTTGTAGATAAAAATAGGCTTCACATTTTACAAAAGCGTGCTTTACGGGCAGTTAGTAATAGCGAGTTCAGAAGTCATTCTAATCCATTGTTCATAAAGTATAATCAACTTAAAATTGATGATTTAAAGGGACTACCCACCATCCTGAATTTCAAATTTCACTTTTTTCGACACTAGATGTTTTTTTACATGTATAGAGACACCTTTCCGATACTAACTTACCACTGCAAAGGTTTTCGCAGAAATCAAGAAATGTGGGAAATAGAGACAATTTTGTCCATTTGGATTTAAGTCAGAAGAGTGTTTCTATAAACAAATATATTAAATTTTGATTTTTGCTCTTCAATGGTGTATACGTACTTGACCATTTTTGAAGATAATGTTATGTTGTTATATAAACTTTTTCTTGTTTTAGATATAAGATTTATTTTCTAAGTAGAAAACCACACTTTATGAAACAAAAACTTTAGAGAAAAAAACACTGCTTATAAAGTGCCTCGGAAATCAAAATTTGATAAAAACCCTATTTTCTTCAAAAATTCAGCAATTTGATGGGGATTTTTTTGTTTGTTTTGATTCATATGTCTCTGTACTTGCTTCTGGCAATGTTTAGTGAATTTTTTTAACCAGCCGAAATGATGGGTAGTCCCTTTAATATGTAAATTGAATGTTGGCTCATTTATGTTTAAATACTGCAATAAGTTACTGCCAATAACTTTTGATAACATGTTTACAACTAATGCAGATAACCATAACTATAATACTAGACATGCTTCTGACTTTGAATTAGACAATAATAACTGCGCACCATCTTTTTTGAGGTCATTGTTTAAAATCGGAGGTGTTTGTTTTGGGCCGAGGTACTTTTCTGAGGGGCTCCCGAAGAAAAGTACCGAGGCACAAAACAAACACCAACGATTTTAAACAATGACCGAATTAAAAGATGATGCAAAGTTATTATTGTCATTAATAACCGTAATTTTATCTTTAAAATTCTTTCTGATTTTGACCAAAAACGGGTGAAAATCATAATTTTATTTAGTTTGTTTCTTTGCCATCTGCTAAAATATCGATCGGTCTAGGCACTGCGTCCACGTTGCGTTTAGTAATACGCGACCTCCGCGATATCATTGCATGCGCGTAATGCTGCGTTTAAAGCATACGCGCTACGCGGGTCATTAACAGAAGTCATTGTTACCTGATAATGACCGCGCAGTAGTTTGCGTAAAAGTAGAAATAATCTTACTAGATTGGATCGCGCTATTACGCAGGTTATTAATATCCAAATAATAAACTTGAATTTGGTAATAAATCTATTAGCTATCAAGGTGTTAAAATCTGGAACTGTTTACCAAAATATGTTAAAGATTGTAGAACACCAGAGTTGGTTTTCAGGATATCCCACAATGCATTATTCTGATACACTGATTGTACAATATGACTGCAAATCCATTTCAACTCCTATACTTATGTACAGGTATACTGAGGTTTTTGAGTTGTCAGCAATGTGGGTAAACACTGGGCTATTGTGAAAAGAAACACATCCCTAGAAAGATATGAATGAGTACTATTCAATGGAATTCTCAAATTCCTAATAAGCCCCTTGTCCAGAAAACCATTATTGCCTATTATATATCAGTGTATCAGAATAATGCATTGTGGGATATCCTGAAAACCACCTCTGGTAGAACACTTAACTCTTTTAAAAGTACTTGTAAAGATATTTTCATCATAGATTACAAATTAATTGATTAATAATGGAGACTGGGACTTGACAGGCCCACGGCCTATTTTCCAGTTCTCTTCCACATTGCTTTCTTTTTTTACAGTAATTTGTACTTTTGTATTTTTCTGTGTATTATGCAAATGTGGAAAAATAAATTGTTATGTGTTGTTATAGGTCAACTAGAGGTCAAATTGCTTAGGAATGCTCTATAACTACCAAATTTGGTCAGAAGAATCTCTGATCCAAACAAAAGACATTGTTGGTTCAAAGGTCAGACAGGGGTCAACTAGAGGTCAAATTGCTTAGGAATGCTCTATAACTACCAAATTTGGTCAGAAGAATCTCTGATCCAAACAAAAGACATTGTTGGTTCAAAGGTCAGACAGGGGTCAACTGGAGGTCAATTTGCTTAGGAACACTCTATGTGCTGCGGGTTCTCTAGTTATCATAAAAAAATAATATAGCCAAATGAAAAAATTCCGAAAATTTTCGGTTTAGTAGTTAAAAAATCACGAAATTTGGAGTAAAACACACCTATAAAACGACGTAAGCATTCCCCATATGTGAAAAGATGCGCGCCAAGCTCATCCCAACGAAAGGAAAACATATTTTGAAATCTCCAGTGGGGTACTTTGGATCTCATTGGCGCGTCACTTTATGGTGACTTGATTCCATCATAAACAGCGCCCTCGTGCATTTTTAAAGGCCTATTACTTGATGCGCCAATGAGATCCCAGTCAGTAAACACATTCAAATGAAAGATCTTATAGACCTTAAACAAACCCACATGAAAAGTAAGTGGGATTGTGTTAGCGCACTGAGATAATGGAGGTCAAAGGTCAAATTTGTTCCATTTCTTACGTTTTCGTGCCTTCGAAACTCGCTGCGCCATCTTCAGAAAATTACTTTAATGACATATACTTGTAGAGACAGTTTATCTCTTACAACTAAAGAAGAAAGAAAATTGGGATCTCTGCAAAAAGTATTTTTTAATGATTTTTTAAAATCCTGTAAGTACTGGTGTTTTAGGCCAAAAAGTTGCAGAATTCAACAACCTTGCCTTAAAAAGGCCAAAATTTAAGGCCATGCGTCCTGAACTGGGGCTGTAATAGAGTGGTGGTGTGACATTTTACTTAAAGATATGATGATGATTTGATTCCTAGTTTTGGCGGGCATTTTTTTGCCCCAAAGAGTTTGTGTGTACCGCCCCCTCCACCGTGTCCATTCTGAATGATATGAAGCACAGTGTCAATATTAAAAATGCTATCTCTTCCCTTTTACAGCAGTGAAAGTGCATTTATTTAGCTTGAAAATGAGACCAAAACCATGAAAATACCTTCTTGCTTGCCAGAGATATCATCAATTGATTCAAGTCGAATTTGGAAAAATGTAACGCCACCACCTTTTTTGGGTGGCG
Organism: Ophiothrix spiculata; assembly: GCA_000969725.1. Lineage (NCBI taxonomy): Eukaryota > Metazoa > Echinodermata > Ophiuroidea > Amphilepidida > Ophiotrichidae > Ophiothrix > Ophiothrix spiculata. The sequence goes on along the minus strand of JXSR01S001133.1, from coordinate 19,723 downwards.
AGTTCCAGGCACATGGCCAAATATACATTTACTTTATTTTAAAATGCTAAGCCGTTTTGTAAAAAAGAGGACTTTGAAATTGAATAATGATGCATAACTGTACTTCCTGGTACCAAGCAAGGGCAATGGTCGATATGACTTTATATGAGGTTTCTGGATCAATTATTTGTGTACGTAGTCTAACCATGTGAGATTGACCATGGATTAGGGGTAGCGCACTAGTTGAATAATTTCTACCGTAAATGACCCAATGCTTATTTTGTATTCTTTACTTTCGAATGAACCTGCATAAAATATTCTTAGTATTATTTAACATATTGAAGGGTTTACTTTTACGACATATTGCAGAAATGACTTTCAGTGAAGATTACACGACTCATCTACAAATATACATTTACTTTAAATTTACTTTTAAAAGTCTATGCCGTTTTGGAAAAACAACGACTTTGAAAATCAAATAGAGCTCGATAGGTTTCAAAAACCCAATTTTCTTTGAACATGCTTGCCACAAAACAATACTTCAATAAAGGGACATTTCTGAAAACTTTAGAAGCGACCTTTCATGATGTATACAAATATTACAAAAATTTGATATCTAGTATCATTCTGAAATAAAGAATGCAATTTACGGTTTGGTCATTTTCGGTAGACATTTTCCAACCAATGCTACAATCTCTTGATTGATGTTGTCAATTTGACCCGGGCATCATCTTGATCATAATTTTGAGAATCTAAAGCAAGAACATAAAGCCTACTAATTAAACATAATATTTTACGCATGAATGTGACTCAATTAGGTTCAATTGTAAGAAGTTAGTTAATTGAATACATATTTGAGCTGAGTTTGCGCATTTTATTTTTGAGTGTTGGACTGATTTTGCAAGTTAAATTTAAGCGGAACATTTTTGGAATGTTTTGATCAGTACTTATTGATTACCAACCCACTTTTTAAAAAGTTTAATGCCTCTGTTACCGTATTAAAAAAACATCCCACTTCTTAGCAATGTTTGTCTTTTTAAAGACTCTTTTTGTTTAAATAGTAGTTTACCAAAGTCATAGACAATATTACTCAGACACTTAGGCTAAAAAAAATAAATACTATGTCTCAAAGCTTGTGAGAATTTTCAGATCTGAAGCGGCATGCGCTTTTTTTTTTTAAAGTTTTTTTTTTTAAATCCGCAAACTTCAACTGAGTCCCGCCTCCACACACATCCGTAACCAAAAATGTCTGAAAAGTTTCCATTTTTCGTATTTTTGGAAACCATTTTTGACCTCCTACTGCATCAATTCGTTTAAAACAATAAAGTGTCTTCCTTTTTCGGAGTTAAAATGAAAAAATAACAGGGAAAAAAATGAAAGTCTGACTTTTGGAAAATCAGATGCGCACAGCAAAACAAATGCGCGCGGCAGGTTTGAGTCATCAGATTATTTTTTTTAGCCTTACATGTACGTGCTTCTTGAATTGAAGCACAGTTTTTTTTATTTAATATTAATATTAGTTATATATTATTATGCAAAGCATGTCTATTTCTTTCTTTTAGGCCTGGTGGGAAAATACCCTGTCTCGCTCTTGGAAGTGACATTATTGATGATATCAAAGATCTACTACTGGACAATGAAAACGAGTATGGAGAGATAAAAGGCATTTCCTTCCAAAAGGTGGACACTGGTATGGTAAAACCTGTTCTTTCTACTGATGTGTTTTCAAGAGTTAACTGGCCGAATTCCCCCATTAATGTGAGAAGACCACAGGTTGTAAGACAGTATAAAAACCTGGACGATCCTGCCTTAGCAATACCAGTCCCCATCCCTGCTAAATGGGTGGAATTCGCAAATACAGTGAGTCAGACTAGGGATGTCCTACTTACAGAGGTAAGTTTAAATACATGGGTGTTTATTTATTAAAGGGTACCAACTTGTGACATGGGTATTTTTGGCCTGAAATCCATAAATTTGTATTTGTTTCTAAATATAAGCTTTTAATGTTATAAATTCAATATGGTCTTGAACATGGGTGCTGTCCAAAATATTTCCAAGTTGGAATTTGCCCGGAAATGGTCTAAAATATGCTATTAATAGTGGTGGGCTATAAATGGGTCATGTTTCAAAAGCATGTGTATACTGGCTCATATGAAGCGGGGCATTATCCTGAGCATTTTGACACCTTTTAAAAATAAATCGGTCAAAAATGAGACAGTGCGGACCAAAAAACTGATTTCGACAAGAGGGGGGGGGGGGGGGGGGGGGGGGGGTCTGAAAATTACAATTGTGTGTTTAATACTAAATTGTCTGCCCTATTTCATTGATTGTTTCATTTTTTTTATGATGTATTTAGACCCAAGGAATCCACTTTTGAAAGTTTGAAAATAATCGGACCATGCGTACTCGTAAAAAATACCGTTTTATGTCAAATTAAGGGGCGAGGGCGCTTTTTGTTGCCACGAACACACCTTCGCATATTTTTATGTTTATTGGATATAGGATAAAAGACAAAACATTACCAAAGCATATTCTGAAAATTTGAGCATGTAGCTAGTCTTCGTTCATCTACATGGTACCAATAAATGTAACTTCCTCACTCTTCCCATAAGTTCCCATAGAAATATACGGTAAGAAAAGTGCATTGACCCCTGTACTTTTCAAAGTATCGTTCATACAATACTCAAACGGCTGCCATGGTAAAACTGTTTGGTTTAGAAAGCCGAAACTTCCTGAGTGGGTACTACTAACTGTGATCATCAAAATGGTAAAACAATTAGAACAAATTTGAGCATGCGCATGTTAGAGGCAAATCGAATTTGACGTAAAACAGTCATGAGCGTGATCGGTTAAGGGTTAACATTGAGGTGACAATTTTTTTTACAGATTTTTCTATCAGTATTGCTTTTAAATTGATCATTGATATCTCAGGTTTCATAGAATTTAGTTTCATGAAGATTGACGATTCCACAATTATTGGAATAGACCATTTTATTCACGGGGGTGCTGTTAACTCTCATCACGGACGGACATTTTTACTCAAATTCAGTTTACCCTAGTTTTATTGTTTTCAAAGTTACTCCAATTTGGTTTTGATATTCTTGTATCCTGAACATTAGTCTATCAACAAACATAAATTAATAGGAAAAAAATATTGAGTAGTAAATTTGTTTGGCAGGTGTTAACATTTCCATGTCAAAATGTCCGTCCGTGATGAAAAAAAAGTTTAAAAGTTTTTTTATTCTTTATCAGAATAGAAATAAAAAATAATAATGTGTGGAGGTATCTCACTAGCCACTGTACATCAGTTTATTATAATTAAACTATGATCCATATATTTTATCCACATTATAAACTCAATCAAAATTATTCATAATTTCATCACGGACGGACAATATGTTTTACAGTGAGCAATACAGCAGAGATGATGCCCCCTGCTAATACAGTGGAGTAATCCAAACATGAAAATGAGAAAGTTTGCTTTATGAGGCATCATTTGAGGACTAAAAATAACTAATAATTGCAGTGACTATAGGAGTCAGGATACACAAGAAAATAGAAGAACACATGTCATGAATTTGACAATCAAAAAAGGGTGTTGTTGTTACATTTTTTTGTGTATTATCTACATGTAATATACTGTATTATAATTTTAAACTCTATGCCATGAGCTTATTTTTATAGGTCATTTTGAAGCTAAATCTTCAGATAACAAGACTACACAGTTTCATTAAGATAGCAATTTACATATTGCGAGATTTGAGATTTATAATTGAATCTTGTCAGGCAAGGGTGGCTGGAAGAAGTCACATGGTGCCGGACAGTATACATAATCTCTATGGGAAAGTCCCATTCCTATTCATTAAATTTGCTAAATTATTCATAAATTTGTCAAATTTCAACATATATTGTACTGTTCTTTGGTATCGGAATGACCAGTTAATTATCCTTTTAAAGTTATGTTTATCACATTAATTTGGAAGAGTAACTATGGGTTTAACTTTGTTATCATTGAAATGCCCCGAGGATCAGCAACCTGAATCTTTTTTATTTGATATTTAGAGATTCAAAGAGATTCTTAAAGGAAATTGTTTTCCTGGAAAATTAATGCCTACATTGTATTTACATGCATGGTCATGAAATGAACCTAATGTAATATTTGTGCCAATATGTCATATGATGTACATTTGGAACTAGCTCTATAATTTGAAAACAAAAAGTGTATGTTACAACATTTTATAATTTTTTGCAATTTTGAATTTGACAAGTTTTGTGTTTTTAAAGCAATCGTACAAAAATGTATAGGCCTACATGAAGTTCTCAAATAAGCATAGAAATCAAGTTGCTACAACTTCTATCAAGCTGGTTAAATAACTTTATTGAAGTTCAACTGGATTGACTTGTGCAAACCCAGAGGGGAGCGTGCACTCAAAAGCTACTCGGAATTCAAAATTGACGGGTGTGGCAACCTCAGCAGTAAAAAAAGGTGCATTAAGTGTAGGATTTTTGTAAAAAAAGGTGGTCATTCAATGTGGCAACTAAAATTTCCAGGTCGTTATGAGTATGAAAATTGATTAATAAAGAGTTTGGACTGAATTGAATTCCACGTCTCCCAACTACATTGTATAATCCAGGCACTAAAATAAGGATAATTGTTTTTCCGATAGTGTTTAGGCCTTTTGGGGTTGCATGGAATGCAAGTATGAGGCTAGTATGGGAGATATTAGGCCTACACAAATGTAGGACAGGAAATAGGGGGTCACTAAGTGCAAGACCTGGGCAAAAATATTATATTGGGTGTAAAGGGATTAAAAATGGGGTCATTGGGTATCACATTATTAGTGATAAAAATGGAGTCTTAATGGGTGGCAGCCACTTTCCACCGACATAAGGGAGTACCCCTCCCCCTCCGGTGCAACCTATAATACTGTTTTATTCACATTCAGAAATGTACAAATCATCAAAATATTAGCATTTGTTCACCCAAATGATCAGAACTTTTTAAAAGGCCCTCCTCACATCTTTTAATTGTGTCCGTCCATGATGTCCGTCCATGATGAAAAATGTTTGCGATTCTCTCAGGAGTAAGATATTGGTTTTAAATTTAATATGCCTGACATAGAAGCTAACATGTCTGAATGTTATTTGCATTAACAATAATTGATCAATGTTAAGTTGTTTAGATAGAAACAATAAAAATGTACCAAAATGTTGAAAACCCCATTTTTATCTTATCCGTCCGTGATATTGAACATTTGGTGGATACTTGCGTTTGTGGGTAACCATGGCAACCAAATTCTTTTATCATCAACATACTTTGTCCTACCCAACACTATAAAACACATGGGAATCTATTGTATCTTATTCCTAATTTGTTACAGGCCTTCAAAATTTGAAAATCTATCAAAGATGGGCTTTAACAGATTTCTTGAAATGTGGCTTGCTAGAAATAGACTTTATTGCACTTGGCAAGCTCATCCAATCCTGGATGGCATGATAATAAAGAGAGCCAGATGGGATAGTGATACATTTAGGAACACAGAAATTATGCATACTATTTCTTGTAGATGCTGATGAAAACTAGAAATTCTGGTGAAATGTGACCTGAGATAGTCAGGGCCAACTTCATTAAAAATGTCAAAAACATGGTTCAATCTGAGTAGAACTGCATAGAACCAGTTCCGTATTTCTCCAAGTTGTTCAAAAGATATTTATCAAAAACTTGAAAACTCAGGCATTTTTACCCCAGTTTACCCTACATATTGAAGCTTAAAAGAACAAAATTACCATTTCAAAATGGCGACCAAATATTAAAGTAATGTTTAGCACAAGTCATTCTGATTTCAGCGAAAAAATACTTACCCAAAGGATTTTTTCAATGAATTTTGGCTCCTTATAGGAATGCATCAATACTTATTGCTGATGTTAAATTTGGCTTTGTTTATTAGGCCAACATAATTTAATCCTTTGTCTCAAAGCTCATCCCAAGTTGAAAAACTAATGCGGAACGCGGTATTTTTAATTTTAATTATTTTTTATTGTATCTTTTTTCATCCCACTTGGACAAGCTTTTTGGCAAGTATAAACCACTTTAACATTTCTTGTAGTGTATGACATTATTACAGACAAATAAAACAGTGTATTTAGACTATTTTTTCAACAGACGATGTCAGACGTGCAATTTTACTGGGGTTTGCAGAGAAAAAAAATAGATGGCAGGAAAAAAAAAAATGAATTTCTGATTTTTGGCGGGATTTGCAGGCATTTTTATTTATGCGCGCGGCAGCTTTGAGACAAAGGATTAAATTATGTTGGCCTTACTGTGTGATTTTAGGGGCAAAACGGAAACAAAAAAAATGTGCAAAATGGTCATTTATCTTAAATAGCATTAAATAGGTAATCAAATTTTGATACTTTCTTTTGCGTCTTGAAGCGTATCTGAATAAGACAAAATAACAGTTAAAAAGCAAAAGTAGTAAATAAGCAAAAAACAAATGTTGGGTCCCTATGAACCCCCTAGTCACTTTTAAGTTGTCATCACTTGACATAAAGACAATTATAAATAACTTATTTTAATTAAAACTTTTTCTTCAAAGATTCAGATGATATGTGGACTTCAGCACCCAAGCTCGAACTTGTTCAAGGCCTTTCATGAAACTGCGGATACTTTTGCTATTTCGAT
>JXSR01S001131.1:58295-75063 GCA_000969725.1 Ophiothrix spiculata | reverse complement strand
AAATTTTATGATTCATGCAAGATCCAAAATTTGACTTGTGTTAGGGTGTAAATTAATGAATGGATTGTTGCCTGCATCTTTTGACCAAGTGGTGCAACTGAATAAGATTAATAATTCTAGATTACATGACAAAGCCAGAAGTTGTTTTTTTAATAATTTCCTTTTGTGACTCCACACTATGGAATGAATTTCCTTCTGATGTTAAAGATTGTCATGATCTTTCTCTTTTCAAATCTGAATGTAGGTCATTTTTTTAATGATTTGTACATTTCATTCAATTTGCTTTCCCTCATATAATTGCTGTTGTATAATTTGCTTTGATTCAAATATATATTTCTTTATTGAATGTACAGGATAAGTGAATACTTAATTCGGTCTTTTGGGTTTCACTAAACCCCTTATTTTTTCCTAAATTTAAATTTTTAAATTCATGTAAAATAAAAACAGCATTATATAAGGTACAGGTATGTGCTGCTCTCAAGATCCCCTTTTCAAGCAGGGGGAGTAGGAATTGAGTCACAAAACCTGAGCACAACCGTTTCTACTTTCGCCAGTATCGTCTGTATAACTCTGTAGCAAGATAAATTAGTCCCCTACTAGAGAGTCAACATAAAATTACACAATGGAGTTGAACAATCAACTCCATCGGATTTAGGTTTAACAAACACTGTTTTACATTATCTCAAGGAATCACAACTTTTTGTTAGATTTTCAGTTTTACATTATGGACAATGGAGTATTGATATTGTTTCGAATTCTAATGGAGTATTGATATTGTTTCGAATTCTATTCCACCCTTCTCTGTTTTCAAGCTTCTGCTTCCACCCCAAACCAAGATGCCCAATTCAAGATTATTTGACTTCTAAAGACCTCCAGCATTTTCAAAGTGAGTGGCCAAAAATGTGTTTTCCATAGTTTCATACCTGATTTGTTTGTCCAATTTCAGTTCTAATATAGTCACATTTTTAATCAGTTCCCTCGACCCAATATTTCATAACACGTTCCATAGAAATCTAGTGAGAAAATCCTAAACATTCATTGGCCATATACCATTAAATTGATTAAAAATGACAAACTAATAGCAGGCCTGACTAATAGAAATCACATGCTAGACAACTGGAGCATGGCCGAGCGGTTTAGAGCACGGGTCTTGTAAATACAGAGATAGTGGGTTCGAGCCCCGGGCTGGGCGGTTTTCGTCTTTTTTTTCCTAGGGCAAGAAACTTTACTCTACTTGCTCTGTGGTCGGACAGTCACGTAAAGCAGTGGGTCCCTGTACGAATATCATTGATTGATTCATTCATTCATTGGCCATATACCAATAAAAATGACAAACTAATAGCAGGCCTGACTGATAGAAATCACAGTACTACCAAGAAAAGACGTTTAAGTTGGCTTGGGCACTTATTATATAGACTTCCATAAAACACACCTGTATGCCAAGCCCTCATGGAGTCACTACAACCAGTGAAAAGGCCACAAGGAGACCTGCGACAACTTGGATCTCCGTGATAAACGACGACTTAAAAGAACTCAGTCTGAAACTCAGAGATGAAGAACTCGCATAAAAAAAAACCAAGACCTACTGATGTGGAAAACAATAAATCAAGGCGGTGCTGTGCCGAACAATGGTGTGGAACATAAATGATGATATGATGGACCCAATTTTTGGCAATTAATCAGTTCCATAAGAGCCTATATTGGAAAATTTGGGCGGCACATAATTTATCCCACCAAAAGCATTTGAGTACCCAATGAAATTCTGCAATTTGAAATGATCATTTTGATGTGAAATTCTTCCATTTTCAGGGCGATTCGAAAGTAACGTTTGTGACCGAGAAATTGAAAATATTCACTTTTAAATGGCTACAGAACCTAGCATAAATATTATATCCACAAGTTTGTTATTGATAATGATGCTCAATGGTGGGGTCAAGACATGCAGGTGTTTAAAAATTTAAATTAATTGCCGAAATCCAAATAAAGTTCATGTAACGTTCGCAGGGGTGTGAGAGCCAGGTGATAAAAAAAGCTGAAAATAGTGACAAAATGCTCAAAACAGGCTGAAAATGATAAAAAAAGTTGAAATTATGACTCTTTTGAAGGCATAAAAAAATCTGAAATCAGCTAAAAAGCTGAACTTTCACACCCCTGCGTTCGGTAACGTTTGTGACATTGCACGGAAATTGCTCCAAATGACTTCCAAAGTAAAAATTCTCAGACATGTTAGTGAATTTTTCATTGCGCTTAAAATGATTGGTAACATATTTAAAAATATCTCATAAAATGGTAGGAAATTCTATCGCCGCGTCAGGAATTATTTTAATGCAATGTTTTGTGTGGTAACGTTTATGACATTTTTGAAATAAAATATGTGCTCATTCATGCATGGATAAAACAACTTGACAATTTCTGTTTGGGAAATACTTCTCACGTACCAAGTAACAAAATAATGTATGACTGAAAAACCTGCTTATGTGGTTGAATAAAAAAGCTGATTTTTTGCTTGAAGCTCAAAAAGTTTCATTTTCTATTGAATGAGCCTCATTCAAATGAGGATATTTTAAATGAATCAATGGAACATGAAAAAAATTGAGGGTTGAGAATTTAATTGTTGCACGCGCAAACACGGTCTTGTGGCTCTCAATCCTCGAATTGTCTCTTTTGTAACCAAATAAATACCATATTCATTCAGTCCAATAAGTGCCCAGGGCCCTTAACAAAGTCATTTTGCATGAGCCCATTTTTGTTAACTGATAGGATAATTTTAAAGTAAAAACAACCCCTTTTAAAGCAAGCACTTCCCTAAATACCACAAAACATCAATTAAATATATTTTGTTGGCGTTAATTACCTCAGATGATTGATCGGAACCTGAGTGCCACTTATTTGGTACCATGATTCACAAAAAAACTTGTGTGGACGCTTATTGGGGCATGGGCTGTTATTGGAATGAATAGGATTATAATAAATGTTCCACTAGCACTTTTCCGACTGAATATCAAGGTAAAACATTTGTTAAAAATATTACACTACCAATAAGCCAATAGAATATATGGTCAACTGCCAGCCATTACAATGTCTTGAGTATTACTCTGGTATTTCTAATACCATTAGATGGTGCTCTTTGACTACATAATTTCCAACTAATTACCACTCACACATTTTCAGCTCACTCACACCCTGGTCACATAAGCTGCAAGAAGCCGCAACACCGGTATGACATCGGTATGACACTGGTGAATGCTTGCGATGCCCTGTCGGACACCGGTGGTTATGAGACCATAACTGAAGACATCGTATACAAGCCGCAAGGTTTTAACTCAGAATTAAATTCTTGCTGCATGCTTACGGCGTCTCTAAGACTCACAGACGCCGGTTTGACTTCTGTCGGTGTCCGGTCGGCGTTAACACATCGTAACCTCGCCGCAATTATGTGACCAGGGTTTGAGTCAGAAAGGTACTTGAGCAAAATTTTAATTCAGTACTACTACCATTAGAAATAATAATAATAATGACAAGGCACATTTCCGGATACTCACCAAAAACCATTTTCGGTTTAACATTGTCTGCTAACAAAGTTTGAACATAGGGTGATAAAAATTGTGATTGGATATACTGGTGCAATTTCATTAGTACATTTGTAAATAAGTAATAACAGTTTGAAAACAATAATTTGAGAGAATACCTAAAGCACCAAATAGATGTAAATGTAGGTTGTTTCTTAAAATAAAATACTACACAAAATGCTTGGAAAACTCCCGGGGGGGCACTCAACTTTGAAAGTGGTAGGTATGTCAGGCGCGAAGCGCAGAAATGGGGGTCTGTGAACTGATTTTCTGTAAAAAATTTGACCTTTGAAACCGATTTTGGGGATCTAGTGAACTGAAAAATAGCCTCCTGAGCTGAAAATTTTCGCATTTCCGCAGCAATTTTGGCAGTTGGAGCTAAAGTTTTGTAGTTTTCTTTAAAAATGGGGTCAAAAGAACTGAATCACGCTGAAAATGGGGATCTAGTGAGCGGCCTGGCAGCCTGAAAAAGGGGGTCTTGACCGCCGGACATATATATCCTGCCCACATATGTGAGTGCCCCCCCCCCCCGGGGTAAACTACAGTGAAAACCTTTTTTGTTGCTTGTAACTTTGTGAAAACCACTGAAATTACTAATTAGTTTAAGGTCGACCAAAAACACAAAATTTTCCTCCAAAAGGTGTACTTTATGAAAATCCGCACCCCCCCCTTGGAAAAATCCTGGCTAGGGGCCTGCTCACTGGATAATTTTTGACTCCTATCAGGAACTTTGTATACTCTGTTCTTGTGTTTCTAGATACTCTTATATATCTCTCGGAATTATTATCACCTTTATAATGTTCAACTTTTAGGACTAAATCTGCCTCTTATTTTCAATTTTTTTGGCCATGCATCTTACATACTGTACTAATGAGTTCCCTGGACTACCAGCTGACTTATTTTTCAGCTACTAACACTTACCTATAATACCATTTCCTGAAGTCTTGGATCAAGTCTATCTCTTACATCCTTAGTTTCACACAGCCTTCAAGGCATAGTAGTGCATGGAGTCTCATTTGTCACAGTTTGTTTGTAGCAGATTTCTGTATTGGAATACAAAGAGCATTTAAAAGATGATGAATTTAGTTAACAAAAAGTTTAAGGCCCATATTCCTGAGAGGTTTTTATCTATAAATCAAGGTTTTAATTCGCGTCAACAGCATGGCTCATAATTTGAAATGTTCTGCTTGAGAGTTGCAACGATGCGTATCATTTTTGGACAGTTGAAATTCAGTTAAACTGTGGTTTAGTTAAACACCTTTGTGGAATACGGGCCAAAATGTTTACAGCTTGTCCCAATAAAAACGTAACAAGATGAGCCAATAAAGATATTAACAACACTTGCTCAATAATAAATATCAAAAATAAATATATACAAGTGTTTTAAACACCATGATTGCTTTTATCCAATCTAATTGAAAATTGCATCAAAAAGCATCCAATTTGAGCAAAATTTGGTGTTTATTGCAAAATCATCTTTTTATTGGTGAAATCATGAAGTCTGCATGCCACAACCCCCCGTACAAAAAAATTAAGGACCCGTCTCAAAATCTACATTTGTCAGATTTTTGAGATTAATGAGATGCAGTTTTCATATAAGGCCAAAAAAAATTGTTGTGTTGCCCTCAGCGACCGACCCTATTCAAAAATTTTTTTAAAAAATAGGATCGGGAAAGCAGCCAATTTTGCTCAGATTGGATGTTTTTTGAGAAAATATTTTGAAAATGATCGGGAAAGCAGCCAATTTTGCTCAGATTGGATGTTTTTTGAGAAAATATTTTGAAAATAGTGGAAAATGCACCCAAATTTCATAATTTAGGAGCTTTTAAAAAAAAAAATTTCCGACTGACCAACTCATTTTTTCAGAAATTCCACTTGAGGGCAACACAACAATTTTTTTTCTTGGCCTAAAGAAAATTTGTGATAAGGTATTAAACACAAACAATTAAGAGCATAATTAATTTTATCAATGAATGGATATTCAACTAGACTTCTCAATATTCACTGATTTTTGAAGTTCATTTTCAACTGCCAGTGGAGCACAATTTCCAATAATTGAAGAAGGGATCTTCATGATAGGTTCACAATTTGTGTTCTTTTAATCGTTTGACCCACAAGTATACAGTGTTAAAAATGAAGTGCCATCCATGACTTTTGATTTCTTTAGCTTATTGGGTTAAGTTTGGGTAGATATTTATACCCAGCGGCGTAGCGAGGGTGTCTGGCGCCCGGGGAAAGAAGTGAAACTGGCGCCCCCAAAAAACTCTGTTAAAATGTGCCTAAAGTTTTTTCCAGCGCACAAGGCGTCCAAAAAAATTGTGTTTTTTGCAGTAATATTCACTTAGCTAAAAAGTACTGAAATCTAAAGGGCGCGCGGAGCAAGCAAAAAATTTAGGCAAAAATTGGCTAATTTCTGCAGTGTGCCCCCTGTTGTTGGTCCAATTATTTTTCCTATAGTGGCGATTTGGCGCACCCCTAGAGGTGGCGACCGGGGCAGCTTGCCCCCCCCCCCTAGCTACGTCGCTGTTTATACCCTTCTAATGATTTGGCTTAATATGCTTACTTTTTCTGTTCAGTATGGCCATTTGTTGAATTAAATCCGGGATCCCGAATTTAATTCCACATGTATTAGTATAGGAAAGCTTGCATGTGCTTTTTACCAAGTTTTCAGTGGCAAAACAATTTCTTTTGACAAAATACACTTGAAAACGATATTAGATAGTCACATTTCTTCATTTTATGCTGTTTTTACTGTAAACCATTTTTGATGAAAATCTTATAGTATTGCTTTAATATCAGCCAATTCTCATTAAATCTGATGCTTATCTTGCTGAAGTTTTTACCCAATGCCTCAACATTTACTTGCATGGTTACATCAAATCTGTTTCGTCAGATTTGAAAAGGTCCTCCTTATTCAAATCCCATTTTCCATTTCCCATACAACATATATAACAAATGCCGATCAATAATTAATTTTTTTCTGATATTTAATTATTTCATATTTTAAACCTTTTTAGTGGATGACAGAAAGAGATTTCAAAGGCTTGTTGCATTTTTATTGGTATTCCGTGTATCAAAAATGTCAAAATCAATTTTAGACAATAATTGACAAGAAATCCCCGACTCCACCAAAACTGTTTTTGAGTAATACAGAAAAAAAACTGAATACAGTAGAAACTCATTATAACGAAATCTGATACAAGAAAAACCCTGTTACAAAGAAATATTTTTCCTATACCATTATACTAATTTCTTTTGTTTTTTATAATATTATATTCAAAACCCTGATATATTATGAATGTTTGGAAATAAAGAAGTAATTTCTCTGTTCCCACCAACTTCATTATTGCGTGGCGGAGCGGTTAGAGCATGGGTCTCGGAATGCAGAAGTTGTGGGTTTGAGCCCCGGGCCGGGCGGTTTTCGTCTCCTTGTTTCCTTGAGCAAGAAACTTTACTCTACTTGCTCCTTGGTCGGACAGTCACGTAAAGCTGTGGGTCCCCTGTACGAATAGACTCCTTCATGGGGTATGCATGTTATCATGCAAGTACTTGTATCATTGATTGATTGATTATAACGAGTTTCCACTGTATCTTTTTATGGGAGTTGCTCAATCAATCAATTAATAATCCTGAAGAACTTCAATAACTGAAGCAATTTGACAGCATGTGCTTATATTATTTGAATTTCCATGGCAACACAAGGGTAGATTTCAATCGTTGGAGTTGAGGTTTTCTTGTAATGGCATAACAAAATATTTATTTTCACAAGCAAAAGATGAAATAAACAGTTGAGAAATTATGTTTTTTTAGATAAAACCAGCAAATTAGTGGTACCAAAAATTTAGGTTGTTTTTAAATAAAATACTACATAAATGGTTGAAAAACTACTGGAAACATTTTTTTTTTGCTTTGTCACTGGGTCAAAACCACTAAAAAGTTTAGGGTCGACCAAAACAATTTTTTTCCCTCCAAAAGTCCACTTTTTGAAAAACTGCACCCCTTGAAAAATTCCTGGCTACAGGCCTTTGGCTTAAAATAAAAACATGATATAGAGGGCGATTGGGCTACTTAAAGGGGCAATTCGTGATCCGATTTTCATCTTCAAGGTCACCTCTGTCAAAATTGATATACATGTAAGAATCCTTAATTGACAATCCCCAATTCACCATTCTTTCAAATATGCTTGCATTTTTAAGAAAAGTGAGAAAACGTGTCCTTTTCTAATTGTTGATGGGCCCTGACAGTAATTACAACACAGTAACCTATGGAGATTTTTAAAATGCTGAAAAGCTTGCAACTTGAAAACGAAAGATCAGAATCTAGTGAAATTTTCGGAATACATTTATGTCGTGCTCTTCTATTTATTTAGCTAGAGAAGAGGCGATGTATTCGTCACATCAGAATCCTGAATTGTACCTTTAAAAGTTGGAGATTCTCACCTAAATCACCTGAGACTTGGTAAGTATGCCCTGAAAATTTCATTTGATTCTTATCATTAAAGGGACTAGCCTAGAATGAAAACTTATGGAAATATCTAAATATAGCTAAAAAAATACACAGAAATGGCTCAAATTGAGAGAAAATTAATTTACAATATATCATTTTGTGATGGTGGTGTGACTATCCTGTGTTTTCTAAATCCTAATGTTGTACCTCAGATGGATTTACTCAGGCCTGGATTTACCAGATAAAAGATCAAGCAAAGCTCCTGGAGATAATTTAATCGAGAAACAATTTCATCAAAAATAATTTGTTTATCCATCACAGGTGTAGAAACGAGATCTTTTTAAAAATTGATACTAGAAGCACTGTTTTCACAACATTTTTTGTGTGGCGTAAAAAATTAAAGTTGGCAAAGAATTGCAATTATCTCCAATATTCCTCAAAATCATGCATGGAAATCTACTGGTAGGCTTTATTACTATAAACATGTTCTATTGAATCATGTAAAAAAATATGTAGGTAAAAAATAAGTGGGAAGAATCTAGGCCAGTCCCTTAAATATATATAATATATTTAAAGAGGCTAAAGTCTGATAGGCTACTGCAGGGTTTGACTTTACCGTCGGACCGTCCGTCCCGACCGACAGAATTTCGGAAGGACCGACCAGTTCAGCAATGAGATGGTCCTTCGGTCCGATCGTATTTTTAGGCTGTCACTGATTTTGGAATTAAAAGTTCTTCTGAAGGACCTGTAAATTTAGTGAAGGACCTGTGGATTTTGAGACTTACTGGTCCTTTCAAAGTGTAAGGCAACCCCTGCTACTGTGTTGTAATTAATTTGGGTTTTGACAGTATTATTAGAAAATGACACGCTTTCTCATTTTACTCAAGAACATATACCAGTCAAGGAATCATATTTAGATAAAATAATTTTGATAGAGGTGACTTTGGATAATGCGGATCATGAATTGCCTGTTCAGTTAACTACATCAGGAAAGTTCAGAATAGCCTATTCTCAACTTTCCTGACTACATCATACCATTGAGATATTCTCAATGATCATAGGCCTACTTGTACATATATCCAAACCACTTCAAAATATTGTTTTCATTTTTCACCAGGCTTATTCCCACCATCCAAAAGGATATAGACATCACCAAACATGTATCTCACAAAAAGTTGAGCACTCCAGAGTAGTTTTTTTTAGCTGGACATTGGCTTTGCTATATCAGTGGAAACATCAGTAGTTCCCCTCTTCTTGCAATATATTTTACTGAGTAAAGGTTTTTTTAGCAGATAAGCCCTTTTATCAAGTCTTCTGTAGCTTTATCCATGAATATAATTTTCTGGTAATGTCCACAGACTAACGAGCGCTGAACGCTTGCCATAAGCGAACATTTTGCGCAGCAACCATGGCAAAATTTGAGTCCGAGGGAGCGCAGTGACTGAGGAACCAACTCTTGTTTCCTATTTATAGCATGATTAGTGGGTGGGTTGGGGTCCCTGGTAGCAATCCAGTACAATTCTAGTACAAGATCTGAATGCACACATTTGGAACATCATTTGAAGTGCAATTCTATAGTACACATTTGGAACATCATTCGAGTACACTTCAAGTACAATTCTAGTAAAAATTGTACTAGAATTGTACTTAAAGTGTACTTGAATGATGTTCCAAATGTGTTCTAGAATTGCACTTAAAGTGTACTCAAATGATGTTCCAAATGTGCACATTATGATCTTGTACTAGAATTGTACTTAAAGGTGCAATTTATGATTTTGATGTGACAAAACCTCAACTGTACCTCTTTTCTAGCTAAATAAAAAGAAGAGTAAAACATAAATATGTACTGAAAATTTCACTTGATTCCGACCGTTCATTTCCAAGTTACAAGTTTTTCAGCATTTTGAAAATTCCCATAAGCTAGTGTTGTAATTTACTGTCGGGCCCCGACAATAGAAAATGACACATTTTCTAACTTTTCTCAAAAATGCAAGCACATTATGGTTTGGGGATCGTAACATATACCAATTGGGGATTCTTGTAAGGTAAAAAACTCCCCGAAAAACTCACTTTTGATAGTCTAGAGGTGACCTTGAGAGTGAAAAGTGGATCATGAATTGCCCCTTTAAAGTGTACTCGAATGATGTTCCAAATGAGCACATATTCTTGGTCTGTATTAAACACAGACATTTCCTGAAAAAAAAGGAGATGCATTTTAATGACTTATCTTCTGATCTTAGATAAGATGTGATAATGATACATGCATTAAAATAATAACGATAATCAAAACACATCGACAAAACTTACCAGAATCAATAAACATACCGCCCCGCTAATCTGATTGTATTCTTGTCAATAAACAAACAAACCGTAACGAAATGAAGCACACTCGACTTCGTCATTGTAATAGCAGGTGTTTTCCCACTCCCAGAGGGAGGACGTATACTGACCGCCACAGCCTACCTTCGCCGGATGCTGGTACTGCCGTCGTTTGTGTTGTCTGATCGTCTCTATTTTAGAGAGGAAATATCCTAATTTCTTTTGGAAAAATAACGGTTGTTAACAGGTATACCATTTCTTCAAGGTTTCAGCTAACTTCTTGTCAATTTCTAGGAGATTTTGTACGGATTTGATAAGTCAACTTGGCATCTTTGTGGGGAGTAGCTATACGCTTCAATTATCTTCTTTATTGCCCCTGATAAGCCATTCAACTCAACTGAGGCGCTGCAGTCGCTGATTATTTATTTGTTAACACAAACTTTCGGTTGGTTTTACGGTGATTTTTCCTCAAGTCTCAACACTACTTCGTGGATATATCATTACTTGGATGTTAAACATAGTTCGTGTTGATAAATATTGTGGAATATATTTCCATAGTGAGCAATAAAGGCGTGTGAACTGTTTGGCATGTGCCCTGCGGTGAGACAAACCACTTGGGTCGTGCTTCGTCATTGAATCTTTTCGCTCAACAATTTCGATATTTACAGTCGTGTTTTTCTCGCATTTCATGCCTGTATCGTGTCAGAATTTCAGTCAAATTTTATCATCAGATTCTTTAACCTTTCAGGTACTCGAGTAGCCAGGAAGGAGTAAAGATGCCTAATAATCGAGTGGAGCAGAGACGTAGTTCTGCCGACGATGTCGATGGAGAAGCTAGCAGTTCCAGCCAGTCGAGTGTCGCTTCTTCGTCCAGTACTACGGCGAATGCCAGTGGTGGGGGTCGAAGCACTCCTGGAGTTCCCTCTGCCCAAATTCGAAGCACTTCTGGAGCTGTTGGAGCTCCAACTGCCCAAATTCGAAGTACTTCTGGAGCTCCCACAACTCAAATTCGGAGCACTGCTGGAGCTCCTACAGCTCAAACTTCTGGTCCCCCTCCAAATCTCCGGCAATTATCTAATAAACCACCTTCTTCAGTGCCAGGAAAATGGACCAGCAAAATGCTCAGCACTAGTGCCAAAAGGTATTTGTCAATATCTAAAGTTGTAATATTGTTATTTAATGTAAATTTCCCGTAGACAAAGGCCCGTAAATATAACACTCGCACAGGCTTGCTAAATCGATGCTTAATCAGTGTACACCGAGACACAGTCATGCCAAGTCCAACACACACGGCTCCCGTTACTGTAATATACCTAATTTGCATATTAGCTAAAATCGTCTCATTCTTGACTAATTTTGCAAAATTATCCATGAAATACATATGAATATATTCCTTATGATGTCAACTAAATCATAATGAATTTTGTTTTTGGATTTTTTGTTCAGATAGTGAGAAATTTCGGATTGAAAATTACATGTATTGCTATTATTAGGTCATGAGTCGGGATCGGCCATTTTGTTTTGTGTACATCAGCCGTGCTGGTTGCGTTTCAGTGTCGACAAAATAGTTTGTTTATTCCTGTTTTTCTGTGTCATTAAGAATCAAATAGTGTTATATTTATACAGAATTTTATTTATGGGGTTATTTTTGGCATGTTTCTTTATAGGATTCAGAAAGAACTAGCAGAGATTACACTGGACCCGCCACCCAACTGCAGGTAAGCAGAGGGAGGGATGGGTGATAAAAAGAACAGCAATCAGAAGGTTGATGTTGTCTCTTTAAAAATTAAATACACTGGGTGAGCTTTATCTTTATTGATTGAAATCGGAAGATTACTGGTAATTTGCGACTTGTTTTCTTTCAAGTGGCTCTTGTGTTTATGTTCTTGAAATGGAGTGATGATTTTGACAGTGAAAATGTCAATTATTATTTTAGTTGTTGAACTTGTTTATTTTATTTTTTTCTATTTTGAAAATTATACTGATTTTCCTTTAGTGTGAAGTAATAGGCCTATCATGTTTCTGCATCGGACTGTGTTTTTGAAAACATTATTGAGGAACTGGCAGATATCATATTTATGTTACTTTATTTGCTTTTTCGTATGTAAGATGCCCTAGTAGGGGTCAGTCACAAAAATAAACGGGTGCACACATCTTCGTCAATTCTTGATAGACCAACATATTTGTTGCTATTACTCCCAAGCAGGGCTGGAAAAAATGTTTATTTCCTGGCAAGCTGACTTTTCCCCCCTCCAAAAATCCAGAATTTCCCACTGCTTTTATGTATTTTTTTTTATTTGAAAGAGCAAAATTTCCCTCCAAATATCAAGATTTCCCTCCAAATGTTAAAATTTCCTAGCAAGGAGCTTCCCAAATTGCCTATATTTTCCAGGCCTGCTCCCAAGTGTGCAAGAACATCTTATCAGGTGCGAGGTAACATAAAAAATAAACGCCCATCACCAAAAGAAGTGTTCACAAGACAAAGAAAATAGGTGCGAGTACAAACATGGCTGGTGCTAATTTACATTGGTGCTGCTCCAACTGGTGTTATTCTAAATCCAACACCAGACCCGCACTGATACTTATAAATATTCATATGTCCCACGTACAACCAGAGACTGGAACGAACTTCATACAAACATCCATAACATTGAAGATAGTGAACAGTTTAAAGAAGCACTGAAAAAGCATTTTAACTCAACATCATCCGAAATCAGAGACTAGTCCCAGCAGCACATGCGCACAAACCCTGCTTGGTTTGAACCACAAGGATCGTTGGGCAGTACTTAAGAGAAGAGAAGGAGTACACCCGGCTCAAGAGTGTATAGGCTGGCATCCCGCGTCAATCGCGCTGTAGCCCTAAGCACGGGCATAAATTTCTGTCGGCTGCAACTATGATTGCCTTTTATTTTCACTCCAATTTTACGTCCAGAAGATAAGCGTCTGAAAACTTTAGGTACTTCGCTAAAACTGTGCCAAATTATCTCAAGTGGTCATCGGTTACAATCTTTTGTAAAATGTGATAAATTGTTTACATGTACATGTACTTCTTCTACCTGATTACAGAATTAATGTACATGTATGTAGAATGTTTGAATCTTAAGGTCAACACTTATCGGCAATAAGATCGAATAGACCATTCCTATAATTTGATCAACATCAAATAGACGGGCTGCTTCACATCATGATTTGATACAGATAAGTGTGTGCGTAGCTAAACACAGCACAAGTGCAGGAGACGCAGTTACGCGTGGTACGTGTGACTCGCGCATCGGTATCTGTGGCGTGTGTGTAAGTGGGATTATATTTACTTGCAGATGAAGAAAAGCCTAACAATTCCTGCCTATTTACTGTTGATCAAAGTGTATAATTACCATATTCATTCCAATAACCGCCCGGGGCCTGTCATTTTGCATGGGCCCTTATTTTTGAAACTTACGGAATAAATTCAGAGTAAAACAATCTCTTTTCGAAGCAAAAAATTACCCTAAATACCGCAAAACATCAATAAAATGAAAAGAAAAAATATGTATGCATGGTAATCTTGAACTAACTAAATGCAACTTATTGGTACCAAGTTTCACGCAAAAAACTTGGGTGGGCGCTTATTGGGGCATGGACAGTTATTGGAATGAATACGATATTAAACTCGTTTACAGGCAACTCGAACTTCATTTACAAGAGAGAGCAAGATAAGAATGGTGGTTCAAAAGCAGAACCAATTGTGACCATTCAGAGTTCCATGTGCTTGTCTTATGTGTCTATTGCGTGGTGAGGTCACCATTATCGGTTACATTTTGAGTATCGATTTGTCCTCAACAATGGAAATGCTCCATTGGTCCATATCGATGTCTTTGTGCATACAGATGGTCTTTAGAAAGTAGGCCTATAATTGGAAATAATAAAAAATGTGTCATTTGTCACTACTATGTGTCGAGCTGCCTTCCGATACACTGGTAGGTCCATAAAGAAAGCTTGGAGGATGTCATAGGCCTAGATTGTCTTAAATTTGGTGGCAGTGGTGGGAATGGGATAGGGTGGCACCGGAGGGAATTTCATAGGGCCTTACATTTTAAGTTGTCCACTTTACTGTTACATGCATTTGTACAGAAATCGCTTCATATTTCAGAAATATTATCTTATTTTGAGAAATATTCACAGTGACCTCAAAAATGCTATACATTTTCCAAACAGAAATTTGTCAGACAATCAAAGATAGTTAGAAATTTGGCATAGAGTGAAGCCCCCTGAAAGATGCATGTCCCAAAATGGGAAGACAATTGAGTTTTTACCAAAAATTGGTACCGTAAAAATTTACAAGTGCATGAAATACACTCTTCAAAGAAGTAAGGCCTTTGTTCATTTCAGGCATGAATAACTTTAAGAAAAATAAATATGTTTTCCACCTGGGACAGTCATGTTAAGCCGTTGGTCCCCTGTACGAATAGACTCCTTCATGGGATGTGCATATTATGCAAGTACAGTGTATATTGATTGATTGATATAATTGCACCAAAAAGTGAGGAGGGCGGGAGGAGAAACAACTTATTTTTTATGTGGCCTAATCAAAATAGAGTTAGAAAATGATGAACAAATGTAGAGAGAAGGAGAACATGTAATGGTACAAACTTTGAACACAAATCTGCAAGTGTATTGGTGTACAATGTAAATATGATGAGAAATCCTCTCGGTCTAGAGTGCATTGCACAGCGCTAGTCATATAAAAAGTCTTTGCCCACAAGTACTACAGGAAAAGAAAAACATAAGAATAAAATTGTCACCTTACGCTAAAAAAAGAAACAAGTTTTTTTCCTGTGGGCCGCGCGCATTTTGTTTTTGCATCATATATTACCGCATTTAATTTTTTTATTCTGATGTAAAAAACAAATGCAAATCAAAACATCAGATTTGATAAAAATGAATAGGGACGATTAAAAAAATAATTACTAGAGGCGTGTTTTCTTTTCAACAAACAATTGAAACCGCAGTTTGCCTGCATTTCAATTGGTTTCTTACTAAAATTCATCACCCATGCGGATGTTCTGATGCAAATTTGCCTTTAATTAGCACCTCATTAAAAAAATATAAAAACGCATTTCGCATTTAGGTTTTGTGACCACCCACAGGAAACATACAGCTGTTTCTTTTTTTCTTTTTGCCTTACAGGAAAAGAAAAACTTAAGAATAAAATTGTCACCTTCAGTGGCTAAGAAAAATAACTTGACTCGACCCCAACTTCCATGGCCCTCCCCTCTGAATATCAAATTGTGGGGCTCTAATTTCAAAGTTTAATATAAGTTCATTGATCAACTTGCTACATATGTATGTAAGTATGAACTAACGGTCAATGGTAGACACCTTCACTAATAAAACAATGACCTGACAGTTAATTGTCTGTCCATAGACCTGGTAAATATTACTTCAAAATTTATGATCCATGACCTATATAAGTTGAGTATAGTGATTGGTGGCAGGATCAGATGAATGACATCATTGCATTTACCATACTACAATAAATTAGGTTGTCATAATTCGTGTGACCCCTATTTATTACAATTGTGTCGTCGCATTAAAAAATGTTGATGAAGAAAATTTGTGTTGTTGAGTTGGATTTATTGTAATAAACTTGAAAATAATGCGGTAAAAACCCTGTGTGACCCCACCTCGTAATTAATTACGACAGTGTAGTCTACATGCTGAAAAACAGTGTGCTAATACCATCTCGTAATTTATGACAACAATTTTTTATTGTAGTAAATGTGAGGTAGTAATACATGTGACCGCATATCATAATTGATTATGGCAATAAATTTATTGTAATAAATTTGATGTCGTAATTCATCTGACCCTGCCCATAGGAAAGTCCCATCCTTTTTTAATGTGAACTTTAGCCAGAATTATGGGACTAAACGCAAGGATTTCATTGTAGAGTTTGGACTAATTGGTCAATCAACTAACTGAACACATTTATGTCTGACGAGCCACCCAACTTTAAACATTTTATCTCCAAAAGGACAACACAACAGTATTTTTTTACCTTAAAGTGACATCACAGACATGGTGATTGAAGATTACAATTCAATTAACTGCAGACAGTTGTTATGACTTCAAAATGGCAAGTTGAGCCAGATGATACTAAAATTAACTTGCCGCTGATAAATTAACATTGGTGATGGTGGATGAGCAGGTCTTTTGCTCCCAGTCCATAACAAATCAATTCTTCTACATGATTTTGTGTTTGAGATAGAGTTACATGTACGGCTAATGAAACTTGATTTTCGATTTCCCGTAACATTTGTTTCGGATCAGAATGAGGTAACATTTTCATTATAATTCATTATTTCTCATTTTCCAATATCACAAAAATAACTTTATTTTTAGTGTGCCCATTTAAGAGTAAAAGATCCTTAATGGACTCTGGACATTGATATGAA
>JXSR01S001131.1:37528-53967 GCA_000969725.1 Ophiothrix spiculata | reverse complement strand
CTTCATCAATATATTGGCAAAAACAATAGAATACAAAGAAACTTTAAACAGCAATATCTCAAAAACCGTATGTCCGATTTGGCTCAAATTTTGGAATTACGATTTTTTGCTTAGCTCTCTGCAACAGTCCTATTTTTTTAATCTCAGTCAGAGCAACTTCATTTTGCCTTTAATACCATACCACCTTAATTAAAATATTTACTAAACAAAAAAATGCTATTTGTAGATTAGGAAGCTATAAATACAATTGAGCAATGTAGCCCTGTACAGCACTTCAATAGAGCACAATGTCAGTTTAAAAATCAGTGTTATCCTCATCAACTACCTCTTTCAAGTTCAAAACTGAGTCACTCCATAACTTAAGTCCTAGTCAGGGGATTCATTAACTCCCATTCAAAAAACTTGAATTTTAAATAAGGCTACAAAATTTCATTTTATGCCCTTACTTGGCGTATAAAAATATGCAGATTCCAAATCCGATGAGGTTGGGACTTCAACCTCGGAAAACTAAAAAGATATTTTGACTTTTTTGAAAAATATACGGATTTTTAATTACGGATAGTGTGACGTCATACGAGACATGCACTCGTGAAAATAGGCTCGTTTCAGTCGGACATACGAGTATTATAAAATCCCCATTTTATGTAATCAGAACTCGTTGCGAAGTGGATATGGCGATCGCCTTGGACGCGGAAGGTCCGTGGATCGAAACCTGCCCCAGATATTTTTAGGTCTCTTTTTTTTTTCTTCTCAAACCTTCTTCTCTTATGACTCTATATCAGTATCTATATTTAAAAAAACCAAAACAAACATCGATAGTTTTTTTTTTCCAAATACCAAAACAAATATGATATTCAGCCCGGGCATTCAGCATGCACTGCGCGGCATGATCATGCAACATCATGATGTGCAACATGACTCGTGAGCATCAAAAAGTGGTTTATTCATTTTTGATAATGATTGCATACACATAGGGTCTATAATAGAAAAAGATTCAGCTTGTGATTTCGGGCTTTATATTTAGCTAATTAGTAAAACTTGGTAAATATTTCAAATAAATCTTCAGATCAAAATTAAACACGTGATCATCACCATCCTCGTACATTTTTATTGAAGGCAGTAATTTGGTTTCGTTGGTACCATGGTGGTACCGTGCGTGGAAAAAGGGATCGTCCTACCACCACTGGTCCTAGTTGAAGACTGAAACTTCATTCAACATTTGGGTCCTCAAAAGTTGTTAAATAGCACATCTATTACTTTCAAGGGTTTTGATTTGATGACCAATTTTGCATTTTTCACTTACATTTCCGAAGTAAATCATGTTTCAACCGTAAATTTTTCTTTTTTATTAGGGCCTAGTAGAAAAACTGGAAAAATAATTTATGGTACCAATATAGAAATGAAAGTTTAAAAAATACATCAAATGGGCAAGGACTTTTAATATTTTATTATTTTTTTGCTTAGTACTCGGCTCGAAACACAAATCATGGACAAATAATAGTGCCAATTTACTTGTAAGTAATTATATAATGACCAAAATCTTCCAATACTGTTATTAATAGCTTGGTATTAGTTGCTGAGTGAGCATTACATTTTGCCGTCATCATTTAAATAGCTTCAAAGTCGTTAATATTGGACTGGGTGGGATATATTTGTAGCAAGAGGAAATCCTGCATAACACGAGGTGCTAACAAGCATAGGGACAGTCATGATCAGACTCAAGTAGCCGGCCGTCGATATTCTGATTCATAGATTGCAGGGAAAGACTTGTGTATCATTATGCAGGCAATAAGGGGGAGGGGGTTGGGTCTAGAGCAGTTTAGTGGCGTAGCCAGACTTTTTGGTCAGGGGGAGGGGGTAAAGACATTTTCTCCCGATTTTCCCCGGCATTTGCACACTTCTTCCTAATTTTTCCTGACAAAAAGTCCATTTTCGTACACCCAAAATTAATTCAAGTTGATTTTAAAAACTGACAAGCAAAAAAAAAGGTTTTAAGCGATTTGTGCGCATCTTTTGACACAATTTTCTGCTTTTCCCCATGTTTCCTGTCTAGCAGTCTTGCAGCTGGTCTCTCATTTTTCTTGTTCTTCCCGATTTTTCCTACTGGCTGTCCCGATTTCCCGCTCGATTTTTCCCATGCTGGCTACGCACTGGTCTAGAGCTTGTGTTAAAGCTTGGATACATGTAGAGTCAGATGAATTAACGTGATGTGCTAGCAAGCTTTTACACTTTGCCTACTTTAACCATCAAGCTCTCCAATTTTGGCCATGTTATAAAAGTATGTACTGTCCCGAAATGATAGCTTCCATATTACACAAATTGTGTGATTTGCTTTATGACATCTAGCAAATTAAAAGGAGAAAATTAAGAAAAAAGAGGAAATAATCGCATTCACTGCAAAATTGTTGAAGGACAGCCATGATCATCATTATCAGACTCATTTGCCTGTGATGACAAAAGGGGAAAATCAAGATTTGCTGATGAGCCTGGCAAGGAACAAATGAGTACTGCAGGTACTTGCAAACGACCAACCTTCAATAGTTTAAATATCTGTCGCCCTTCGGCCAAAATAAACATTAACAAGCCGAGGGGAGCGTGGCTGAGCGGTTAGTGCATGGGTCTCGTAATACAGAGGTTGTGGGTTCGAGCCCCGGGCTGGGCGGTTTTCATCTCGCTGTTTCCTTGGGCAAGAAACTTTACTTGCTCCGTGGTTTGGAAGTCACGTAAAGCCGTTAGTCCCCTGTAAGAATAGACTCCTTCATGGGGTATGCATGTCATGCAAGTACAATGTATCATTGATTGATTGATTGTCTTTGAAGGGCAATAAATTTTGATACTTGCCATTGTGTTTCTGCCAATGGTTATTGCCTATGAGAACCAACAAGTTTGTGACTGCCAGACATGGAAACTTTAAAAACACTGAATTTGAACTGGTAATATTTTTGCAACCACAAAGTTTCAACATGCTGAAACTTTGCTAACAGTCTAAGGTTGTGAATTTCAGAAATGTTAGTGCTCGGGATTCCCGAAAATGTGCCGGACAGGATTTAGGAATCCCGTTTGGTTCCGTTGGTTATAATTCAAGAGATCGAAGTCCTTACAAAATGTTGAGTGGAAGCTATTCTCAAAACATGTTGTAGAAACACATCTTATTTTTAACCAAATGGGACCACAAAGGGGATGCTTTTCCCGGGGAGGGGGGGGGTACTAAATTTTGGTTTTGGTAGGGGTGTGCCGTGGGGAAATTTGAAGTACCACCCATGGATATACCAATTTTCAAGAAAAAGGGACCCATCCATATACCAAATTCCCCAAATTTTGAGTCAAAAGTTATGCAAAAATTGAAATTTTCTCCGTAAATTTACGCTAATTTGTCGCAAATTTCTTGAATTTGGAAAAACAGACCCATCAAAATACCACATTTTGCAAAGAAAAAGGACCCATTGGTATACCAGACAGCCTGATTTCGCTTCCCAAGGCATCTAAAGTAAAAATATGATGAAAAAGTCAAATTTCTGTTTTTGGCATAAAACGCCTTCATGCATAAGTATTTAACTATACTTTAAGTTTTGAAGGTCAACTTTGCTGGGAAGTGCAATTATTCACGGTTAA
This sequence comes from Ophiothrix spiculata, assembly GCA_000969725.1. Lineage (NCBI taxonomy): Eukaryota > Metazoa > Echinodermata > Ophiuroidea > Amphilepidida > Ophiotrichidae > Ophiothrix > Ophiothrix spiculata. The sequence continues at coordinate 50,355 of JXSR01S001131.1, read as the reverse complement.
TTGATTGCATGTTGCTATTATATACTGCAGTAATCAGTAGCTTTGAAGTCGATTTGCAGGTAATTTTATTGCAATTTTTTCAGCTGACTGCTTTAGATTTCGGTCTCCAAATGAAGAATGGAGTAAGAAAGTGTGACACATTATATATCATTCAAAAGCTGAGATTATAGAAAACTGAAATATGTCATAAACTCAATTTGTCGGCAACAAGTGGCGATAACATGTTGATTGCAGTTAATGCTTGCATTTCCCCATTTCATAATAGCAAAGTAGAATACTTTGATAATAGTGTGAGCAAGTTTTGAACTGTTGAAGTTTAGGGATATCACTATGCCAGCTTGTGAAGAGTGGGCCACCCTGTACTCAAATTAATTTTCAATCTAAAATACACAACGCTAAAGTCTCAAAAGAACTTTGAAAAAAGTCAATCAAGAATCTATACAAAAATGGCAAATTTCCATATATATTTTAAAACTGAAATTTTCTTAACATCTCGTGTAATTTTCACCTGGCACTATAAAATCGTCTGGTTACAACCATGACAGCTTGTGTGTACAAGATGCGACAGCAGAATACCTATGCTGTGATTAATTGCGTAGGTAGAATTAGAAATTGCTACAGCCAAATGCCTGATCACAAATAATCGGTAACTTATACTTGCCTCCTACTAATGTAGTCAGTTAACGGAGCTATCCTTACCTTGTGATAATTCTAATTAGGCTTTCTGAGCAGAGAGGGTTGAAGTAGCTGTGGCATTTAAGATGAGTTGTAGCAAGAATAATGTTGTCCCTATTTGTTATATATAGGCAAAAGAAATATTTATTGAACAATTATCTAAACAAAAATGCAGGGTAATGGTTGCATTAACAAACAATGGGGCCCTGCACTCTGGATTTTTGTTTATACTGTCCTATAATTTCTGCTTTGCCTATAGGCCTAGTGTTAAAGCATGGGAAGATGGCACATCTGAAAGGGTAAAGGGACAGGTCATAATCCATCACCTCCATCAATATTCATATTAAAGTTTATAGATCTGGAACTAAAAACCTTTTGCAAATTTGTTTTGCATTTTTTGAGAAGTGTAATTTTCCAGGGGGCTTGCCACGATTTTCAGCCATTTAAAATCATATCTGATTTGCATGTAAATGCAAAATTTAAACCATTTACTTCATATTATATTATAGGCCTACCACTATTTTTAAAAACGTCAAGCCGTTGGAGGTTGATATCAAAGTCAAAGAATAATGTTGTCCTTTTGTCAGTTGTTGCTTCCTTGGTTGTTGTAGTAAGCATGGGCAGATTAGTGGAGAAGATAAAACATCCTCATCGGTTGGCACTGGATGAGGGTATAATTTATCTCGAGGTTGTTTTTCACTCGTTCGTTGGGTTTTTATTGCTGACGCTTGTTAAGCTGTTCTGCGTACTGATGCTCTAATTTAGGCACGTATCGGCAGTGCGTGATTTGTTGATTTCGATTGCTTATTGCCACGCTATATTGGGGTACACATCCGATTTTGAATGAAAAACAACATTAACATACATTCAGCAATCCATAAGCCCACAGCTTCTCCCTCCCATCACCTCCATTAAAGGAGCTTGGTCCGATTGCTTCCACTTTTTTCAAACTTTTTGAGGTTTTGGTACTAAAATATTGCTCATAATTTTCTGATAATCCATGCGAAATTTCACAGCTGAGTTTCTGAGGGAGTTTTCCAAATCTTCCCTGGTCATCGAGTCATATAATTGGTAAATTTACCAGTAGTGGAGGATGACCTCTGCCTGCCTGCTTGGCATGGCTGTACTACATGTATTGATATTAAGATGCTGGCTAGCCCCAGGGTGTATATTAGCTGCAATGTCAAGTGTACAGTCATCATTATGATGAGATACCATACAGGTGTCTTAATGGACATTGCCAATAGTCTACTGACTCCCGCTGTCAAAGTTCTTTTTGGTAAACATGTCATCTAAAAGCCAAGTTCATTTCAACTTTCAGTTAACATGTGCTGCCTCAGGTTATTTGGTCTGACCACTGTAAACTCCAAGCAATTCATTCTTGCTGATCAGTTTTGTTTAAATTAAAAGATAGGCCTACAGGGTAAACTTTTTAGGGAAATGTAATTTCCAAGTTTTATTTGAAAGATCACTATTAAACGGCAACATTTTTGGTGGAATCAGTCCTATCATTTCATTTTAGAACTTTGCATATAGGCCTAATACTTTGTGTAAATTAATGGTCATCATTTTAAGACACATTTTCACGTCTATGTATTGGACGAGTTTTTAATATCAAGTGAGTTGCAACATAAGCCATCTGTAAACTTACTTCCATTGAAAGTTTTGCATTGTTTGAAGTGTCAGTGATAATAATGGCATGCACTTTTATTGTCAAATCCAAACTCCTATCTTTCAATATTCATCTAGGCCTATAGATAAAATTTGGATATTTTGTCCAGTACCCCCAAATAAAACATTTTTGAGTCACTAAATTTCCAAGGAAAAAGGTTGAAGCAATCAGACTTTAATTTGGGTTCATTGCCACATAAACTTGATTAACTTCTGTTCAATCAAATACTGTGACCTTTTATCATGTCTCCTTCAATTTTATTTGAACTGAGTAAAATTTAACATTTAGCACTTTTAACAGTTATTTTTATTTGCACTGAGTAAAAATTTAACATTTAACACTTTTAACAGTTATTTTTATTTGCACTGAGTAAAAAAATAACATTTTGCACTTTTAACAGTTATTTTTATTTGCACTGAGTAAAAATTTAACATTTCGCACTTTTAACAGTTAGTTTTATTTGCACTGAGTAATAATTTAACATTAGCAGCACTTTTAAGTGTCGAAATCAAAAGAACTTGTATCTTCCCCAATTTAGGCCACTAGGGTATATTGATGTACACATGTGTGAACATGGGTTTACAAAATAGCACCTAAACAAGTTTTATAAAATAAGCCGTGTTTTCACGAAGGTTTTTGCTTGGTTTAGAAGACTCGCGTCTAAAGTTAAACCAACCGCTAAGCCAGAGTGTCTGTCCTCACTGTGAATTTAGACTCTAGTCTAGCGAAAGAGGTCAAAGAACTTTCGCTAACCTAGAGTCTAAATCTTACCGTAAAATGAGCCATATGAAATCGGAAAACGTAAACAAAGATGGCGAGGCTTTGCACAAGAAGACCGATCTGTGCAGAATTTTGTCATTATTATTGCCGTAAAGTTCTTGTTAGACAGTTCATGTCAGAGCTTTCTAGTCTTCCACTAATTTATCGCTTGAAAAAAAAGACGATTGAAATGTACACATTTGGAACATCATTCAAGTACAATTTCAGTACAATTCTAGTACAAAAATTGCACTACAATTGAACTAAAGTGTACTCGAATGATGTTCCAAATGTGCATTCCGTACTCGATTTCTACCAGTGAGAATTACTCGTTTCATATCTTATATATTTGCCACAGAAATACAGTGCTAAACTGCTATATGGAAGTAAATGCATTATGTGCTGACAGGGAATGGCGTGTGCAATCGCCGATTTCGCCGAAGGTCACATCATTGACTCTCGGTTAAGATAAAAGATCGCATCTTCACGGCGTTTTGACTCTCGGTTAAGACTCTCGGCTAAGCAAGATTAGCTTAGCCGAAAGATAACCGCTAGAAAGTCTTACGGTTAAAATTCACTATTTAGACTAGAGGCTACAGAAATCAGTTGCATCCTGACGGCGCTTAGCCGAGAATTTAGACTAGAGGCTAGCGAATTTGGCGTTAACCGAGAGTCAGTGGGAACGCGCCTATAGAGATTTACATGCATTTTTACTGAAAATTTTATCCCCTTAAAAAGTTACATTTTTTCTTCTGGTTTTGAAAAACACTCCCTTTTGTCAAAATTTTGTATTTTTGTTTGACCAGTAAAAACATTCATTTTAGTTAAAAATCAGGTGTTTTTAGACCCCTAAACAGGAGCATTGCTTTATGTGTTGGTTAGGGAAAAATTACACCTTTTTACAATTTTTTTTTCAAGAATGACAAGGTTAAAGGGGCAATTCATGATCCACTTTTCACCCACAAGGTCACCTCTATCAAAATTGACTTTTTTAGCTTATAAGAATCGTCAACTTGTATATGAGACGATCCCCAAACCATTCTTTCTTATGTGCTTGCATTTTTCAGTATATATTTATAATGTTCTCTTCTTGTTATTTAGTTAGAAAACAGGCGAGGTTTTCGTCACATCAAAATCATGAATTGCACCTTTAAGATTGCACACTCCAAATTGTTGACAGGATTGTGCCATTGTTGGAACCACCATTGTATGTCCTTGATTAAGTTTTGCGAAATTGTCAACAATTTTAATGTGTGATATTCTGGGCCACCATAATACACAACACTTTGGCCAGTTGTATTTACTGTATTTTAGTTTAGGAATAGATAAAACCTCATTCTGCTAATTTGTTAGATTCTGACGAAGTGCTGTATAAAATTGTACTTTTTACCATGCTTAGGCGACAGAAAAAATATCCTGTTTTACGGGCGGGCGGACCTCTCAAGTAGGGTCGGTCGGGCGAATTTTTTTCTAAAATTTTTTCCCCCTAAAATAACCCAAAAATCCAAAAAAAAATTCAAGAAAACCTGATTTAAAAAAAAAAATTGACAATTTAACCAAAGTTTTTAATTTTGGCAAAAAAAACCCGCTGATTTTACATGATTTTGGCAAAACTAAATCTTCAAAAACACAAATTAAGGGCGGTCAGGGTCGTAAAACAGGGTGGTTTTTTTTATTTTCACCACCTTAAAAGTTTTTTAGGCATATAAAATAAACATGGAATGGTTCATCAAGTCATGAATTCTACTTACTATACATGTAGTGCATGACCGTATCAACCCTTATTATGTTTCTGTTAAATGAATGAAAAAACGATTACACACAATTGGTTGGGAACAAAGATCAGTAAGCTGTAGATCAAGTCAACATGCCAGGCAGGAGAAACAGTTGGCATGTGAGTGTAAGAAAGTATCTTCAATGGTTGCCAAAGTTATATTTGACAAGTTCAGCATCATCCCCAATTTTTTTCCCCAGACATTTCAAGATTTTTACATCATTTGAAGCGTTAGCGGTAATAATGGAAGCACAAAAAGATTCATTGTCAAATTCATATGCATATATTTCAAAATATTTAGATATTCTTTCAGTATTAATTATCGTTGTCTACAATAAAAAAAATAATGACCCTATAGTTATAATCTTTGAATGGGCTATTTTGGAAAATTTTGATTTCTTTTACAATCCATGAAGTAAAACACAATGTGTTACAAATGAAACTTAACCATTTCCTATACTTATTGCTTCATTACACACCTTTAGCAGGGACTGTCTTTTGGAAAATGCCAGACGAGCTGCGAATCACCTTCCTCAAGATTTTTAGGTGAGCTGTAGGTGAGTGATTTGAATCACCCTCTTTGCGATGTTTATTCGGGCTTTTTGACAAAATCAGAAAAAAGTAGTAGAATTTAGGTGTGTGATAAATCGCACCGCTGTATGGAATCTTTATTAAAAATAAAAGAAAATCTACATGTTTTTGATATTTAGGTTTGAATTTGACATTGAAACTTTGCATGCTGTCATTACAATACCGCTATTACTTCAAATGATGCAAAAATCTCAAAATACTTGAGGGAAAAGTTTGGGAATGATGCTGAACTTGTCCAATGCCCTATAATATCGTTTCTCATGTGTTTCACCTAAATGTCCAATTCAGGATAGTTATTTTCTCAGAAAATTTACAGCGTTTTTTTTCCCCTTGTTTAAGGGGGGGGGGGGGGGGCTTATTTTACAACATAGTAACAGATGATTCATTTCCTCAACAATATTATTAAAAAAACTGTCTTCATTTTTTATTTTCGTCATGATCAATTGATTATTAGTATTTTATTACCAACATATAGCTCTGTAACAATTTTTCACACATCACATTAATTTGCTGTTTTTCTGTTTAATATTATGCGATAGAATGATTGTAATAGTAAGGTTTGAATAAATGTGCAAGCAAGAGTCAAAAGCTGATATTGAGTAGGTATGATGTAAATTATGCATGTCAGTATGCATGTTATGCTGTGCAAACGGAGGTGATTGGCAACAGGTAAAACGCAATGTTACCTCACTCACAGACAGAATGGTTGCGACAAGATAACTCGTTAAATGTTAACCATGATTCTAGTGTTAATCATTAAATGGGAGGAAACGTTGGCGGTTTGGTATTTAGGCCTCTCTCAACAGGAATGGGGGAAATGCTAAATGTATCTTCAAGATTACTTGTAAAATGTTAACCATGGTTCTTGTGTTAGAAATTTCATTGGGATGAAAATAGGTGCTTTGGTATTTAGGCCTGTTATATAAATGAAACAGGGGAAATGAAATATTTATCTTGTATACAAGATAAATGATAAAATGTTAATGATGGCTCAAACTGTTAGCAATAAATTGAGAGGAAAATGGATGGCATGGTGCCTTAAAAAAATAAGAATTAGTTTCACAAGATCCGTTTTAACATATATGTCGTATCAAGGAAGTTAACTTCCTTGGTCGTATTTAGGCAAGTTATTTTCTCATAAAATTTGTGTGTGGTATATGGGAAGTCTGAAAGCAAACTTTAAGGGATTGTCCATCCTGATTCCTGAATTTCACTTTTTCCCACACATGACAATTTTTGTGTGGGGGTGTGTGGTGTTGTGGAACTTGGTGTGGAAGACCATGACAAATTGGAGTGTTAAAGATGAATTTATACTTGTTGAAATTAAATTTAAACCAGTCTCTCAATAAAATAATTGGCTTACTTGATATTTCATCTCGTATTCGCGAGATTTCATCAAAAAGTGAGGGTGAGCGGCAAGGTTAAGGTCTGGTTGTAGTGCTGCAATGTAAAAGGAGGCTCCTTTATTAAAAGAATTTATACTTTAAACCTAACAGAACCAAATCTCACTAAATTTCACTTCAGGCCTTCATTTTGGTGATGAGCTATAAATTACTCTCCTGAAAGGTTCAAGAAAAGTTGTCAGGAGAGTGATTTGAGGTCACACCATTAGATATTAACTGGTTTTGGTAGTTTGAGGTGAGCTAAATATTGCTCTCCTAAGAGGCCATTTAGGCGAGCAGCGAAGAGCAATCACTAAGCTCGCCTTAAAAATGAAGGCCTGCACATTAATAAATCATAAAAATGCGCTAAATCCAGATACGTCACAGAGGGTTGTTATATACAGGAACCAAATTGCTGCTCGGGCAGCGACTAATCGATGGCTTGCTAAGGGTATCACTAGCTTGGGAAACTGGAGGTCCCCGATTCAAATCCTACTGAAAACACAAATTTTCACTCTTCCCTTTTGGAGGAGAAAAGTTAGAAAAACTGTTAGGGTTAAGTTATGTTGGAGTCAAACGTTTAATCCCTTGCACCTGGATCCAGTGTTCACTCTACACCACAGAGGTTAGGTCATAAAAAAAGTTGTGTCTCGTCCGAAGGTTTCTTAATGTGAGGCGGGACAGAGGTGTTTTTTTAAGTTGAGGAGAGCCTGATTGATCCAGGTTTACCCTTGGTAGATGTTGCCTGCACATTCAGTTGCTGTCTTTTAACTTGATGTGAATTCTAGATAGATGTTGGTTTAATGACTTGACCTGACTTTATAAACATCAAAAATTAAAAGACAGGGTCTTGATATTTCAACGATTTAGCTCAATTTTTAACATCTTTTTAGCATTTAAAAAAAGTGATGCGGCACCAAAAAGTAAGGAGGGCGGGGACGAGAAACAAGTTTTTTTTTTATGAGGCCTTACTTGACTGGTTACATCTGATCCTCTGTGTTTACAGATTTCCATAGCTGTACAATCACTGACATTTTCAGAGAGCCCATGTGTAATGTGTACTGTCAACTGAACTTTGTTCCCATTTTGTGGGTTTGATTGTAATTGAATTGAAGTGTACCATATGTATCCAAACATGCATGCCAAATAACACTGAAATCTAAATATTTTCAGTAAACATGGGATGTAAAATAAATATTAGGGTCAGGAATTGTTTGTCCTGCTTGGAATTTTGTTGGAGCTTTAATTTTTATGGGCTTTGAAGGTTTTGTTGAGATAGTGTTAGTTGTTTGGGTCAATATATTTTGTAAAATATGCAAATTGTATAGTTGCAAAAATGTCAGGAATATGTATTTTTCTTTCCAGCTATCAGCAGCTTTGTAAAAAAAAATGACAATTTGAATTCCATCCAACACTGATTTTTAATATTGGTTACCGTTGGCAAATAGGCTTAATTGCCATTTGTGTGTTCTGCGATTGAACTGAGATCTTGATGAGTGTACATAAATTCTAATTGTTATCAATTGTCTGACGGTCACACAATGTTAAATCCATTTCAGAGTGTTTCATAAATATTAGTTTTACACAGTAACGTATAAGCAGCTCTGAAAATACAAACTTACCCATAAAATCAAAACTTTCGATGGATTTAGCTGAATTTTGAAACCTTTTTTTAATGCTCTTCTTTCATATGACACTTGATTTTGAAAAGTGGGACCATGCTAAAATAATGCTCCAAGGTTGAACATGTTGCCAGCCAAACAAAGCAGAAGTTGGATTACTCACTGACAGGTTAAATTCAAGTGAAAAGGTCAAGTTCACTGCTGGTGGGAAGAAAGGTGCTGCTCCTTCCTCAAGCTATAGTAATAGCTGCATTATTAAAGGGGTAATTCATGATTCACTTTTCACCTTCAAGGTCACCTCTTATCAAAATTTAGTTTTTTAGCTAGAATGAATCCTTGACTGGTGCATGTTACAATCCCAAAACCATTCTTTCAAATGCTTGCATTCTGAAAAAAAGTGCAAAAATGTGCTGTTTTCTAATTATTTTCGGGCCCCGACAATAATTAGAAAACGACACACAGCACAGTAGCCTATAGGGATTTTTAAAATGCTGAAAAACTTGTTAAGTTCTTGAAAACGAATGGTCGGAATCAAATGAAATTTTCAGCATATATTTATGTTGTACTCTTTGTATTTTATCCAGAAAAGAGGTAAGGTACATGTAAATGTCACATCAGAATCATGAATTGCACCTTTAAGCTGTGATCGCAAATGAAACTTTACTTAAGGGCTCTTCCCTATATTACCAAGCCCTCTTTCCCCCAGGAATCCTGGCTCACTAAGCGCTCCAGATTAGACCAGGAAGGAGCACTGCTTTTTTAATACTACCTTTATTGACAACCCCGGCTTTTCAAGTAGTTTGAATCAATATGTCAATAAATCATATAGAAACTACATAAAACCACATTCAGTGAAGCCGTTAAAAATCAATAAGGAGAGCTCACTTTATGAATGGATTTTAATGACACAGGATTTTCAAGTAGAAGAAACAAAAGAATTTTGGAGCAAGGAATCCTCCCTGCTTCCTGCAGGATTCCTTAGAATGTACCTCAATTTAGGGAAGGGCCCTAAGTTAGATTGCTGAATTACCCGTGATAGACATATTTTCACTACCTTGACTAGTTGTCCATACCTGATGATACCTCGACATTTATCACGACCAGCAAGAGTTAACAGGACAATTATTCATGATCAATGTTTCATTCTCGAGGTCACCTATCAAAGTTGAGTTTTTTAACTGTAAGAATCCTTGATTGGTAGGCCTATATGTTACAATCCCCAAACCATTCTTTCAAATATAATTGCATTTTTGAGAAAATGTATGTTCTCGACCACATAAGTTATAACGAAGCAGAGCTTGCATTTTACAATTTGTCCAATACAATATCATTCATAACATGTTTGACCTAGATCAACTACTAACACCAGTGTACGTATCCATACACTCAAAAGCAGCCTGAGTTTACCTCTGCCTTTTTCTAGAGGTAACAGTCGAGATAAAGATCGAGATAACTTAACTCTTATATTGTTCAGACGTGTAAAATACCTCCACTGCTGGCGCTAACTCAACCTCTTAACTCGACTAAGGTGAGATAAAATACCAATGTCTGAACGTGGCTTTAGCCAAATTTATGGAGTGAACTGATACTCTTGTATTTGCTGATCACTAGAAAATTCTGAACTGTTTATTTTGTCTCATTATTTTACAAGTTTTAATGAATTGGACAGTTTTTGAAAGGGGGGGGGGGGGTTACTTAATATTTATGAAAGGTATAATAGTTGTGCCTATTTTTGACAAAAATATGTTTCATAAGACTTTATGTTGGTAAACTAGTGCAGCCCATACCTACCAACATTTTTGAATATAAAATTGTGATGACTCACCCAGAAAAGGGGGACTTTGCGACAGAACACTTTTCGAGAAACTGATGAAAATAAGCTACAAAAAATAATAAAAAAATTCCAGCAGATTTTCCATTTTAAAATTTTTGCCTTGATCAATTTCATCAAGTAAGGTGTCATTTTTAAGTTAGAAAATGCTTTACAGATGAAATGATAAAATCAAAATTGATCTCATATGCAAAGTCCCCCCTTTCGGGGTGAGCCATCACAATGATAATCTTGTTTAACAACTGCAGAAAATACAGAGGGAGGATTGATATAATTAATAAGAGCTGCTCAATAAAGTGGCAAACCTGATTAAATCTTTATGAATAAAGTCATATTTAAAACAAATGAAAAATGGTAATTGCCAATCAAAAATATCTAGAAACACACATTTACAAGAGAGCTGACTGACTTTTGGCATTTTAGTACACAAATAAGCACACGTGCAAATTAAACAGGTGAAACTCTCTCTCGTTAAATATTGATAACACTGTATCACATGATGGTGTATTTGCTACTATGTATAAATGTTGCCTTTTGGAATCATTCAGAAATCTAGATATGCCTTTTTTTTTTACAGTCAACTTGCAAATATTGTGAAATATTTTAGAAACTTCAGAAAAGTTAAAAACTAGACCTTTGTTTTACTTGTTGGTCTTGGGTAGCTGGCTAGCCTTACATCATGAGTTGCAGTTAAATTAAAAAGATTTTTATTAAAATTTGAACTTAGAGGGAACTATTTTTCATTACTGCTAGAAACAGTTACAAAAGAAAGAACATTGATATATTTCAATATATGGGGTTGAATTCCCGGTGGGGGATTCTTACTGACAAATGGTATACGGGGGTGCTCAAAGGTTTTGGGGTGTATTTTTGTAATTTTTGGTATATTGATGGGTGGGTTTTCGTTACGGACCCAATGCGCCCAATTGCAAAATTGGGTGCTTTTTCTTAGAAAAATGGTATAGAGATGGGTCACAAAATCACGCTTTTTGAGGTATAGAGATGGTCAAAATTCTGAAGTCTACTTTGAGCATCCCCGTACAATTTATTTTTAAGAACCCCCCTCGGGGTTGAATTTGACAATAATAATTTACACAGTTTCTTTCTTGTTAACTTCAAATCCTGCACTTCAAATGATGTAAAAAATCTCAAAATATTGATGTTCAATGTATGCTTTCTATAAAACTGTTAAAAAAATCACAAGGTTTTTAAGAAAGTTGTTAGTTCTTCAAATTTGGATGGTCGGTCAAGTGAGGACAAACAAAGAATATTTTTTGGTCTTATATGCCGGGCTTATATGTATCATTCAATGAGAGTATTGGTGATAAAAATAAATCAACTGCATGATCTTTATTCAAGTAATAATGGTGTATAATTAATTACCTGCCCTCTCTTTGTAATCCATCTGGGATAGCACTGATCATAGCAGATAATTTACTAAATTTAGGCACGAGGGGGTTTCAAACCAAAATTGTAAACCATCTGGGATAGCACTGATCATAGCAGACAATTTACTAAATTTAGGCACGAGGGGGGTCTTAGTACAAACCCAAATTTAAGATATTTTACATGTATTGCAATTCGGTCAAAAACTATTGAAGATATAACAGAAACTTCTTTTTACTTTGATTAAATAATTACACATTTAGTAATGTCACAAAACTAAACATTACATTCCCAATGCATCCACTCTCTATTGTAAACATGCATGCATAATGTGTAGAAAGATTTTTTTTTCCAAAAATCAGTGTATGTCTACTCGTAAACTGAACCTGTACTTTTAAACTCCCATGGCCTCCAAATAATGATGCGAAATTGGACGATTATCCAACAGCTCTCATGTTGTGAATCATTGTAGTGAAGTTGTAGCTCAATGGCATTTTCGCAACTGACACATTATGCTCAGTTACACCTCAAATCGGTATATTTTTACAAGTGTAATGTCAGTTCAGCTGGTCTGAAATAGACACTGCCATGCTCCTGTAGGCATGAACCCTTCAAGGGAGGGCGACTAAAAAGGGAGTTTGACTCTGGTGAGTTGAAAGATGAGTGTAAGGCATTTTTAAGGCCTGGGTTGAAGATGAAAATTGATGCAGCTACTATGTGGAGAGATAGATGCCGAGTCCATAAAGACGAGTTGTAATGCTAGTTCTACAGGCAGTTGAAAGCATGTCTTTTGAAAGTAAATTATTTGATGTAGTTTTTTTGTGGAAAGTCCTACAGCGAGTTGCATGTTGAGTTGATGTATTTAAAGGGACTGGCCTAGATTCTTCCCACTAATTTTTTACCTGCATATTTGTTTACTTAAATCGATAGAATATGTTTATGATAATATAACCTACAAGTGGTTTTCCATGATTTTGAGGAACATTGGAGAAAATAGCAATTCTTTACCAACTTTAATTTTCGTTGCCAGTGACAAAAAGTGGTGTGAAAACAGTGTTTCTAGTTTGAAAACTGATAAAAATCTTGTTTCTACACTTGTGATGGCCAAACAAATTATTTTTGATGCGATTGTTTC